>CM033647.1:135128688-135255405 GCA_019512145.1 Engystomops pustulosus | reverse complement strand
CTACCATGTTTCCGCCACCTCCATAATTTGTCATTGTGTCACTCTGCAGCCTACTCATGCTGCTGCCAACTGACCGCTGTCTCCCTGGAACACCCTGTGATTTCCATAATGCTGTTTTTACCCTCCATCACTCTATGACGTTGCCACTATGTTTGGTTTTTCCCTTCATTTTATCTGTCAGAAGTATGAAAAGCTTCAGGATTGATAGCCAAAAGTAGGAGTGGATACAGAACACAGAGGACATGCAAGTATCCCATTTGCTGCTCATCTCTATTCTGGATCAACTCCTGTTTGTTTTTGGCTTTGGCAATACTGATGGATTATTGACCGATTGAAAGAGGACACTGACGCGTGAAAAGAAGGGCAAAATGATCAGTGACGTCAATGCAAAATTACTGCCGACATCCTCTGCACTCTTTTGGGGGGCTTTCCACAGGTATCCGCGTTTAACAGAACAGGTTCTGTCGTAATCTATGGAATCATCTGATGTCAGTGTAAAAAGAGTGCACTCTTTGATGTTATAGTGGGATCTTGGCCCTCAGCTCGGTCCTTTCGAGCTGGCACAGACGTTACTTTGTCAGGCTGCGTTCCCGCTTCGCTTATTTGGGGAAGTTGGCCTATGTAAGTGCACATGGAAGTGAAGAGTGAAGCGATTCTAAGAGCCGCGGCTGTCATGTGCGTGTCATACTAAAACACATTGTTTGAAGACCAAACCACGCTCCCTATGCATATTTAAGCATGGTACAACGTTCTACAACACCCTACAGGCTCTCTGCAGCCAGGAAATGACTGTTTTTTAACGTGATTCGTTTTGATTCAATTTGGGTCAAATCTAATTTTTTTGAAAAATTCTGCGAATCGGGATGAAACAAATTTTACCAAATTCACCCATCTCTAGTATTAATGATGAACCCCACGTAATGCCCCCCATCCCCCCTTCCAAAAACCAAAACACAACACAATTTGGGATAAAAAACTGGGGGTCGGCCACAGCTTTATTATTTACAATAACAAATAAGCGTCCTGTGGGGAACCCGGACCCTTTCCCTAAACTTCACCTCGCATGCCTGGCCCACGCCTCCGCGGGACATGTGCTAGTTGTTCCGTCAGGTGATTTAGCTACCAGCCGAGAGGGTCAAGATACCACCACAGGCCACTAGGAGGACAATGTAACTCTACACTGTGCCCTGACCCCCACACAAGAGGAATGAGGCCCTCTCAATGGCATTCTGCAGCCCAGAAAGAAAAATATCCAGGCCGATATCATTGAGGTGAACGCCGTCCTCCCTCATAAGGCCTGCATTATCGCCTTCTAGCTGCCTGTGCTGAACTACTACGCCACATCTGGACCTCACAAAGCGTGCAACCTTCATATTCAGCATCCGCAGCACCCTTTCGATGGAGTCGGGGTTATGGGCACCATTCCAGATCCTCCGTGGCACGATCTCCGACCATACCACCACCAAGTCCATGAAGAAGGCTGCAAAACGCTCAAAGTCTGACTTCATAACGGAAATCAACTCGGCCAGACGTGTCGAACACATGACGTTCCCTCCGGCATGTACCACAAGAACTGTCGGGCCCGGGGAAGTCTTGCTGATTGCCACCACCTCTGGCAGAACTTGAAGCCATTTCAGGCCCTTGACTCACCTCCAAGACAGATCCGCATTGGTGAAACCTAGGTTTAGACCTCCCAGCCAGACTGCGGCCCGCCGAGCCGCCCAATATATATATTAGAGTGGCCGACCAGCCAAACCCTAGGCCGAGGGAAACCTACAAAAGAAAAACCAATCAGTCCAACAGCAAGTTCGGGCGAACATAACGCCTCATGTCAGACTTCCATCTGCCAATGCGCATGATATGCCCATCTGAAAGCGCCGCACACATCTGAAACGAATGGGCCCCAAACTCCGACCCGGGGATGCCCGCCAGGGACAGTGCTCTCCTAAACAGTGAATTGAAATTTGGTCAGGGTGGACCCATCCTGATGGCACAAAAAAGCTTGAGCTTTGGGCGCTGCGCAATAAAACTACTCAGTATTTGGACCGGACAAAATGGGCCACCCACTTTACCCACCGACAACCAACACCCAGAGCCATATATGTCCGTTTTTGATCATTTAACATACACTTTGACAAACTCCCCCACTAACAGGACATCTCCCTCCCCAAGACTAGCCTGTGCTCGGCCAGAAGCAGCCACTAACACGCTAACTCGTAAAGCGCAGAAGAAAGCCAGCGCAAAACTGCTCTGCAGCAATAAAACCTTAAAGGATGAAGAGCAAATGTCCACAGCGACCATGCATAAACGTTGCAGCAAAGCAAATAGGAAATAGGTCTACGGGAATCCCTGCGAACCGGTTCCTTGCCCTAGCCACGCAACAGCAAAAGAACATCCCCTCGTTCCTCTGTCAGCAAGCTGTACCACTCGCCCCACTCTCCGCCAAGGATGATTGGATCAATGGTGTCAACTGTTCACAACCAGGTCCCACAGGAAGAGGGGACAGGGGAACCCCTCCGGGTCTACCAGGGGGTGGAAATCCATGAACCGCTGAAGCTGGAAACGAGATAACACATCAGCAACCACATTAACCTTGCCAGGAACATGCCTGGCCCTGAAGACTGTATTCAACTGCAAACAGCCCAGAACCAAATGCCTGAGCAGAGCTAGAACCTGCAAAGAACTGGAGGTGAGACCATTCAGGGCCTGGACAGTACTTTCGTTGTCCGACCAAAAACGAATCCTCTTATTCGCCATGTCATGACCCCAAAGTTCCACAGCCACTACAATCGGAAAGAGTTCTAACAAGGTCAAGTTCTTTGTGAGTTCCCTCTCCAACCACTGCGGAGGCCAACATTCCGCCGAGCATTGCTTTCCAAAAATAGCACCGTACCCAACTGATCCTGCTGCCTATGTATATAACTGCAAGTCAGCATCGTGCTCAAGAAATGCCGACACACCAGTATAATCAGTCGAGACCCGCAAATCATCCTTCAAAACCGCCGTCAAACGTATATGATGGTATGGCTTTGAGGTACCGGCTGTAGCCAGCGACAACCTCCTGGCAAAAACCCTACCCATAGAAAAATTCTGCAAGCAAAGGCCAATTGGCCCAGCACGGACTGGAAAAGCTGTAAGGTCACTTTTTCAGACAAAAGGCACAAGTCGATGAGAGTCATATTCTTCAAGTCAATCAAAATACCCAAAAAGGTCAACCGTTGAGTGGGACCCTCAGTCTTCTCTGCCGACAACGGAATGCCGAAGAACTCTACCAAGTGACGGAACAAGTTCAGTAGTCTCAAGCAGTCCTGAGAGTCCTTAGGACCCACGAACAAGAAGTCATCCAAATAATGAATGACCCAATTTGAACCAGCCTCTAATCGAACGACCCATTCCAAAAAACTGCTAAACATTTCAAAAAACCTGCAAGATATAGAGCAACCCATCGGGAGGCACATGTCAACAAAGAAAGAATCATTAGTTTTGCAACCCAACAGATGAAAACAGGACGGATGGACCGAGAGGAGGCGGAAAGCCGACTCTATGTCCGACTTGACCGTAAGGGCCCCCGGACCGGCTTTATTCACCAAGAGAACCGCCTTGTCAAAGGACGTATAAGAAACAGCCACCTCTTCCCAGGGAATACCGTCATTAACCGAGTCACCCTCCGGGTATGACAAATGGTGTATCAGGCGAAACTTACCCGACTCTTTCTTTGGGACCAAACCCAGAGGAGAGACCCGCAGGTTTTCAAAAGGTGGCACCGAAAAGGGGCATGCCATCCTACCCAACTCAACCTCCTTTAACAAGATTGCCCGACAACATGAAACCGTCTTGTGGCACAAAGGGGATCACAAAACCAAAGGTAAAACCATAAAGCAGCACTTTTGCCTCCTGCTTCAGGTGGTAACTGTCTAGCCACGGCCGCATCCTTTGTACTTGAACTGGGGTCCTCCCCCCTGACAGCTGTGGGAGATTTCAAAGGGGGTCTCTGCCTCTTAAAGCACCGGAGAGCAGAATGCGCCCCATCACATATGGAGCATTCGTGTTTGAACTTACAGGAAGCAAAGAAGCGGCAGTGGCCTTTGTTAAACAGCCAACAGGATCCCGGACGCTTGGAAACCGGCTTGGAAACCGTCCCGGGCTCGAAAGAAAGGGAGCCTGAGGCTTCTGTGACATCATAAACTGAATCCAAACATCAGTCGCTTTTGTCGACCAACCCACCTCCGAACTTGTTGCTAAGCGACGTCTGAATTCCTCGTCATATCTCCACCATGCTGAACCTCTGTGCAACTTATGTGCAGTATATATAGTATCCAAAATACACAAACATATCCTGGGCGCAGGCAGGCTGCTGCTGAACAATGATACTTGCCAAAGCCTTGAAGCCAGTTACCAAAGGTCCTAGCAACCTTCGGCTTTTTATCATCACCCTTCTCAAAACGCTTCTCCTTATCTCCAATTCATCAGGAGATAACAATGACCATATATCAATATATTCATATTTAACTATTTTTTCCGGGAGGTCAGCTGCAACCCACGTGCCCAAAGGAGCCACAAAACAAAACAAATAGTCTCTAAAAAGCATCCCCGCTGACCCCGGGGCCTGCTCACGCGTAAACGATGTTGCCCCTGGGGACGCCTCTGAGGCACCGGCCTCCATTCTTGCCAAAACCACCTTAAGGGCGCCACCACATCATCACCAGCAACAGTAGACTTTTTCCATGCATTCTCACCGGACAACTCACCCGCCGGAGGAACGACCTGCTGCATCACCACTGAAGGAGGAGGCGCCATGGGTGTGCTGGGCAACGCTGAGGATGGGACAGTTGGCGGTACCCTAGTTTCATCCACCCCATGCGGCGGAGAAGAGTGTTGCCATCTCCGCGACCGCCTCTGCAGCGGGTGCAACCACTGCTGGACGAGGATGAAGAACCCCTGGAATAGGTCCAGCCCCAGCTGGTTCTACCAGAACGCCTGCTGTCTCTGTCACGAGAGCTGGAACGCTTACAGATTGCACAAGTTGAGTGGGGAAACGAACGGGTCGATTGAGACTGGTGCCTACACCGTCCCTCAGGGTTACGCGGCCAAGGCCCAGCCCCAGAGCGGTACCCGCGCTGCGGAAAATCCGAGCAGCTACAGGCCACGCTGGGGTGGCTATGGCCCTTAAAGGTAAAGAGCACGGTCAGTCCTGCAGCCCCCCGGCTTAGACAGCCTGCGGGCTGAGCAGGAGGCTTTGGGTTTTGGAAGCCACTTTTGTCTTGGCGCCACCTTGGATGTTCCATCCTCTGTTCTTACGTAGGCCTCTCCCTGTCTCTCCCTTCTTTTCTTTGAGATACCAACAGAGAGGTCCAACTTATCAAGGCCCTGTCTACCTTCAGCAGGTTCTCCGTTCCTGATGACGGGTTTGGGAACCGTTTGCGGACAGTCCTTTCCTCTTCCGCGATTTCATGGCGGGGGTTCAAATATCACAAATTAGCTAGAAGTTTGGTAGAGCACCAAAAAATGCCAACTTCACTCTTCAAAGTTTGAAGAGAGGATGACAAAGGTCAGGATGTTGGGTCTTACATCACTCTGTTATGACACCACAGAGGGCATTGTGACATCATCATATTCTAAAGGTCATGTGAATCACAGAAGGCATTGTGACATATCATATTCTATAGGTCATGGGACATCATAGAATGTCAGGAGGTCTACTAAGTCAAACTATTATAAATTCAGTAAAAGATATGTACCATTCAACTTATTTAACTTACACAAACTCCTTCACAAATCCCAGCCCTAGAAGGAGTTGTTGGGATGAAACTTTCTCTGTATGACTATGATGGTGATATATTGAAGTGATTGCAGTATAAGAGAGAAAAAAAGATGTTTATTGGAGAAAAAAGAAAAATAGAATAGAGGCTTTAGGACCCTCTTGGCGCCTGGTTAAAGGAAAAGAAATGCCTGGATACAAGGTGAAACTTGGCTTTAGCCTGTATACAAGATGAGATACATTTCTAGCCTGGATACAAGGTGAGATTTGGCTTTAGCCTGGATACAAGATGAGATATTGCTCTAGCCTGAATAGGAGATGAGATGTGGCTTTAGCCTGAATGTAAGATGAGATACGGCTCTAGCCTGGATGCAAGATGACATGCTGTTTTAGCCTGGATACAAGATAAATTAAGTCTCTAGTCTTGATGCCAGATGAGATATTGCCCTAGCCTGGATATAAGATGGCTTGTTCCAAAATGAACAGATTACTAACTGTAATCTGACAATGCTGTTTCGACGTAGTTGCGGCTCTTCAGTGCAGTGTAGGGAACTGGTTTGGCTGAGTGAGAGGCTTGTAATTAGGGTCAGGAAATAAGACTTCTCTTTACAGAGACTTTGCCAATCAAGGCCGCCTTATAAGTGTATGGAGACTTATAGCCATTGATGCTCCACTAGGGGATTTTATGAAAATTTGCAAATATGTTTTCCAGGGTGGGACAAGGAAAACATTTCCTCTTTATGTTAACTTGTAAGGCAGCACCCTCAACACCAAGCATGACTTTCAAGAAGCCTAATGACATGATGTGGGCTTAAAGTCAAACCAGTATTTCTATTCCAGAAGGAACAGATTCCCAACTGCAGACAGCACTCACCATCTCTACTCTCTACTATGCCATATTGATACACTGGCTTTATCCCCTAGACCAGAGGTGCAAACTCATTTACACCTGGTTACCTTAAAGGGGCTGAATGTCATTTTATTACTGTACAAATGTATTATCTGAAGCTGTTTAGTTACATATATACAGAATTAGCATTACAATCAGCCATTTGAGGGCAAGTACAATGCTGAATTCCCCCAGCAGCCACAGTGCCACTTCAGCAGCCACAGTGCCACTTCAGCAGCCACTGTGGCACTTAGCAGCCATTAGAGCCCCTATTGCCCCATAGCAGTCACAATGCCTCCCAGAAGTCACAGTGCCCCACAGTAGCCTCAGTGCCCTTATTAGGCGTTTTGGGAATTTTAAAACATGTTACCATGTGATTGGCTGCTTTCATAGCATTTTTTTTCATTGCTGTGTAAGCAGCTGTGAAAATTGTATTTTCAGTGGAGGCTGCTGCTCATTTTATTGAGTGGAGGCTGCTGCTCATTTTATTGAGTGGAGGCTACTGCTCATTTTATTGAATGGAGGCTGTTACTGGAAATTTTATTGAGTGGAGGCTCCTGCTGGTCATTTTATTGAGTGGAGGCTCCTGCCTGTCATTTTAGTGAGTGGAGGTTGCTGCCTGCCATTTTAGTGAGTGGAGGCTGCTGACAGTCAATTTAGTGTGTGGAGACTGCTGCTGGTCATTTTAGTAAGTGGAGGCTGTTGCCGTTCATTTTAGTAAGCGAGTGCAGTTTGCTGCAGGCCATTTTATTGAGAGGAGGCAGCAGCTTGACGTGGTGGCAGCACAAGTTTAGGTATCTTGGGGCCTGATCCAAAATTTGCATCAGAGCCACTGGCGTCTTGTAAAAGAGTTTCCTCCAGTAGCTCCTGCCCCCAGCATTCGCAGTGCTTCTAGTAGCCAATTCTCCCCATAAATCACTGCCCCCCCAGTATCCACAGCTCCCCCAGCAGTCACAGTGCCTCTCCACACTCCAAAAAAAAAAGTCTTTACTCTCCCGGGGCAACGCCAGCAGTAGCTTCTTCCTGCAGACTGCGCCTATTATACGTATTGGCTCTGAAGCTAGCACACCTGACATCATGACGTCTATCGCTTCAGAGCTGGTGCAGGCTGAAGGAAGAAGACAGCTGCTGGCACTGTGCCAGGGGAGCAAGGAAAGGTGAGTATCATACCTATAACACCCTCCCCTGTGCCTGTATCCTGCTCTCGACCGTGAGCAAGGCACAGGGTAGGGAAATAAGCCTGTGGTCTTACCGTTACTGTAGACAGCGTTGTTTCGACGTGGTTGCGTCTCTCAGTACAGCGCTATGGACTGTTTGGTTGAGTGAGAGGCTATTTACTAAGAGGGAGGAAGTAAGAGTTGTCCTTACAGAGACATTGCCATTAGCCGTCTTATAGGCACGTGGAGACTTATAGCCATTGATCGCTACTAGGGGATCCTGGGAAATAGAAATATGTTTTCCAGGGTGGAACAAGGAAAACAATGCCTCTTTTCGCAACCCCTTGAAAGGCAGCCCACTTTACACCAAGCATGACTTTCAGAAACCTAATGACTTGATGGGATTAAACAAACCAAAATATCTATTCCAAAGGAACAGTTTTTCCAACTGTAGCACAAGCGCTGTTCGTTTCTGTTGGTCAGTCTTGTGGATGCCTGGTGCTCAGGTGTCTTCCAGTATGGTGGCAATGATTTACAGCCACTGATCTGTTGGTGAGATCTGGCTGCGCAGCCCAGCTGTTTACTTCCAGCGTTTAACCTCCTCCAGATCCTTTAGAGGTCTCCCTCCACATTCTGCCAAGTGTTGCTGCAGGAGTAAAAAAAACTTTAGTTATAATTTTTCAATTGGAAAGTAAGTGAAATATAACAACCCACTACAAAAACCACCCCAGTCTCAGGTCTATTACTCACCTGGATGTTTTACAGGTTCTTTGTTTGGTTTGCCGACCTCCATCCTTCTTGGCAAATGTGAATCCACAAATAGTTCTTGGTCACTTTACACAATGGGATCTTTTTGTTGCCTTCCGATAGGAGATGACTAGTTTTGGGATGTCTACTGGAACGCATCAGAGAAAATACATTAACCAGGGATTAAAAGAAGAAAAGAACATCATGAATTCTCCCACCACATTTCCTTCATCATATACTTACTCTTTGCTTGTAGCTGAAATGGTGAGAAGCTACTGCCCCTCTATATCCTCCAGTCTGTCCCCTGAAGAATGGATGTTCCCTGTGTTACTGCTGCTACCCACGACGACTCTCTGGTGATTTGCTTAAAGCTAAAGAATGAAAACAAATTCATGACATGTTAGTCAAGTCTCCGGTAGGACCTGTGGACCACTGTCTTTCCTAATCAATATCTGGTCTATTTTACTGTACAGACCTGTTCTGTACTCGACAATGCACAGATCTAACTCACCCCCTCTTCAGTCTTTGACTTTGGGGGTTGATTTTCCATATGGGTAGGTGAACATCATATCATGAGTGTCTGAGTTTGTCGTATTCTGGACCATTATAGAATGCATAATCGTCAAAGCCATCATATGAAACACCACACCACAGCGAACCAGTCACTGCCGTGTTGTAGGGTAGATCTAGAAGAATCTGTGGAAAAAGTAGACAAGTGGGTTATACATTGTCCAGACACCAGGAGTCATGAAGATGTCCAATCCTGGACACAGTGATACTTCAGTAACTGTAGATAATCCTTACCCTCGGGAGCCATTAATTCGAGAGTCCCGGCAAATCTGTAATTTTCTGATCCCCAAGATGTTCATCACGGCAAGACCAAATCCGATTTTCCAGATGACCAGCACGTCCCATTAAGATGTTATTGGTTTTATGTCTCTGGTGGAGAAAGAGTTATTATATACCAGATTTATTCTACCATATAATATCTACAGGGTTTAAGATGGGGATAGGACGCCAGGACGTTATTAAGCGGGTCTATAGAGAAGAATACCTGCAGCACTACCTGTATATTCCTGCTGGTAGGAACTGCAGCCCACAAGTATTTCTCGCGGCAATAAACTCTGCCGTTTGGGATAGGCATGGTCGTTAGCGTCTATAGCGCACGTAGGTCTCCTCTGGAGACGTACTCCATGACGAAGAAAGTGGTCGCGGGGGGAAAGACAATGGATGATGGATTATTGTATGTACTTTATAATGGGTGGTTGTATGACTGGTATACAGACATGATCGATGTGATATGAGAGGGAGAAGGGGTGACAACGAGGTTTCTGGGGGGAGATTGAGTGCAGTGGGGGCTGGGTTCGCAGGGGAAATCTGATGGTCGATAGGGCTCTGGTAGTCCGTCATATACAAGTGTTATGGGCCCCCTGGACGTATATTCAGTCATGTACAAGTGGTATGTAGCTCCTGGTCTGGTATTCAGTCTTGTACAATGTGTATGGGGGTGCTCTGTAGAAGTCATGTACAGTGTGTATAGGGCTTGTCTAGATGGGCAGATATTGTGTTGTAATATTGGTTTTTGGGAGAACTTGAACCCAGATTGGTATATATGCGGACATCTATAACTGTCTACATGGAAATGATGAGAGTGTGACCGGAGAATGGAAAATGGTGTGAGCCTGGGGGAAGAGTGGACTCTTTCCAGCCACTTCCAGACCTCTCCGCTCCACAGGAGGTTTCCTCTCATACCCGAGTAGATGCTCTTCTTCAACCATCTTCACTGCCAGTTTGCTGTGGCAGGAGGATGTGTGGCCAACATGACCTGGAGGAGACAAAGCGTTAGATGATGTGATGTGGAGACTGGAGTGGTGATATTCCTTTACTGTCAAAATCTCACAACACCAGAAGAATGCCACCACCAATCCCGATACTTTACTTTACCAAACTGCCCTCTCCAAGACTTTATGGAAGGTGAAGTTCGCCGGTCCAGTCACCATGATGGGTTTTCAGCTGGGGTGTTCCTGGGGTAGATACATGTTATCTTTTGATATTGGGCTTTAATCGTAAATATAATACAAAGTGCACACAATATTCAGGGTATGAAGGAGAATTGGGGCATTACTAATGATCTCACTTGATTGGTCCTATATTTGAAAAATATTGAATGCACATTGTGATACTAATCAGGCTCCAGAATGTCACTAATTTACAGAATAGTCCTCTCTATTAACAAGTTTGGTAATCTGCTTCATGTCCCTAAACATCCTGTCGTCCCTTATTGCTCCTTTTGTTTAACATACCCTTTTAACAGGGGGGGGCCATTGGCTGTGGATTGTTGTTAGAGCTGCACTCACCGGACAGCTGCTCCATCTCTTCTCTCCTCCTCTGAGGGTGTAGTCTCCATCAGGAGGCTTCCGGTCTTTTGGAAGCACTTTTGTCTTGCGCCCATCTTTGGATGTTTCCATCCGCTGTTTCTTACGTGGCCCTCATCTCCTGTCTCTCTCCCTTTCTTTTCTTTGAGGACCAACGAGAGGTCCAATTTACAAGGTCCTTGTCTACCTTCAGCATGTCTCCGTTCCGGATGACGGGTTTGGGAACCGCTTTGCTGACAGTCTTCTCCTCTTCCGCGATTTTCATGGCGGGGTTCAAATATCACAATTACTAGAGTTTGGTAGAGCACCAAAAAAAGCCAACTTCACTCTTCAAAGTTGAAGAGAGAATGACAAAGGTCAGGATGTTGAGGTCTTACATCACCTCTGTTGTGACATCACAGAGGGCATTGTGACATCATCATATTCTAAAGGTCATGTGACATCCAGAGGGATTGTGACATCATCATATTCTAAGGTCATGGGACTCATAGAAATGTTCAGGCAGTCTACTAAGTCAAACTGTTTTAAATTCATAAAATGATATGTACTCCATACTTTACTTTACTTACACAAACTCCTTCACACATATCCCCCACTAGAAGGAGTTGTTGGGATGAAACTTTCTCTGTAGACTGGATGGTGATTATGGAAGTGATTGCAGTATAAGAAGAAAGAAAAGATGTTTTTAGGAAAAAAAAGAAAAATAGAATGGAGCTTCAGGACCCTCTTGGCGCCGGTTATAAGAAATAAATGTGCTCTAGCCTGGATACAAGGTGAGATACAGATCTGCTCAGCCTGCGAATCCAAGGTGAGATTTGGCTTTAGCCTGGATACAAGAGAGACAAGGTATCGTCTCTAGCCTGGATACAAGGGTAGATACGTCTCTACCTGTAAAGGTGAGATCTGGCTCTAGCCTGGATGCAAGGTGAGATCTGGCTCTAGCCTCGATACAAGGTAGATACTCGTCTAGCCTGAGACAAGGTGGATACGCTCTACCGGATACAGTGAGATCAGGCTCTAGCCTGTAGAGATGAGTACGCTCTAGCCTGGATACAAGTGATATGGTGCGGCCTGGTAAAAGTGATCAACAACCAACACTCTTAACTTAGGAGGGCAAATTTTTCAGCACTTATGGAAGAACTGGGCATAGCTTGGACATTGTTTCTCAATACAAAAAAGCCCCCTTTCCCACTCCAAAAAAATGGGAATTTTTGCTCATCTATTCCAAAAAAGTCTGTGAGAAACACATACCGTTTGGAAAAAAGCTAAGAGGGAAAAGAAAAATCCTATTCGGCTAATTAGTATTGTAAGGAAGCAATAGCGAGAAAGATAAGCATTTACGTTGCCTTCTCGACGTCTTACCCAGGAATCCCCTGGTGGAAGACACAATAGGAATAATGTCATTCTCTTTGGAATGTCAACCGTTTTCACCAGGAAAAGGTACGGCGCCGCCTCCGCCACACTAAGACAGTTAAATACCGGGGCCAGATGGCATAAGCACACCCTCTGGTTCTATATGAACTATGTACCGTGTAATAGACCTACCATTATTTTAATATTTGCAGACAATCCCTGAGGAACTGGTTTATGTTTTCCCAGGACTGGCGTAGCTAAATGGTGGTACCAATATACAAAAAAGGAACAAAAGCGATCCTTCAGGAAACTCACAAACCTGTGATCTATCTACTTCTGTGGTGGGTGGAAATATTTGTGAGGACGGTCTTTGTTAGATGAACTATCCTGGAGTAGTCTGCTGTGTACAAGAACCTTATTACCCAGGTATCCGCATTGGTTTTAATGAGAAGACTGAATCTGATTGGCTTCTACGAGGAAGTAAGTTACCTAAACTGGAATCTGGGGTGACGCAGTGGATGTTTTGTATATCTGGACTTTTTCAAAGGCATTGACAGACCCCTTAGATGCGCCGCATAAAGGTTGGTTATATAAAATGATAGACTGCAGGACTTGAGGGAAAATCTGTGGTATTTGGGTACGTAGTGTCTTAGTTGAGAGAAAGCCGAAGTGTCGTCATTAATGGCACATTCTCAATTTGGTTGACGTTTACCAGTGGAGTGCCACAGGGTCAGTTTTGGGGCCACTTCTTTTGTAATATTTTTATTAATGAACTTGTAGTGGTTACACAGTCCAAGTTTCAATTTTGCATGATGAATACTACAGCTGTAATTTAATAAACAAATAGTTAGAATTACAGAGGGATTTGTGGAAAACTTAAGGAGTGGGCAGAGAAATGGTTATATGAGGTTAATTGTAGATAAATGTAAAGTTCTGCACTTGGGCCATGAACAAAAATATACATTACCTGTCTAACAAGTCTACTTCTTGGTAAACACTGGATCTGAAAAGGACTTGGGGTATTTGGTGTGGAGGGTACAACTTAATTTTAGTTCAGAGCCAGGGTGGCTCTGCTAAGCAAATAAACTTATGGGATGTATCAAAGAGGATAGATTCTGATGATAAAGACATAGTTTGGCCCTTATACAAATTACTCCAAGTCAGACCACACATTGGATGGGGGGGAGAGAAGGGGAAAGGGGGGAAGATTGGCTTCTACGAGGAAGTAAGTTCCAAACTGGATCTGGGGGACGCAGTGGATGTTGTATATCTGGACTTTTCAAAGGCATTTGACACCGCGCCGCATAAAAGGTTGGTATATAAAATGAGACTGCAGGGACTAGGGGAAAATCTGTGTATTTGGGTAAGTAATTGGCTTAGTGATAGAAAGCAGAGGGTCGTCATTAATGGCACATTCTCAGATTGGGTTGACGTTACCAGTGGAGTGCCACAGGGGTCAGTTTTGGGGCCACTTCTTTTTAATATTTTTATTAATGAACTTGTAGTGGGTTTACAAAGTCAAGTTTCAATATTTGCAGATGATACTAAGCTGTGTAATTTAATAAACAATAGTTTAGAATTACAGAGGGATTTGTGGAAGCTTAAGGAGTGGGCAGAGAAATGGTTAATGAGGTTAAGTGTAGATAAATGTAAAGTTATGCACTTGGGCCATGGAAACAAAAAGTATAATTATGTTCTAAACAGTCACTTACTTGGTAAAACTGGATCTGAAAAGGACTTGGGGGTATTGGTGGAGGGTAAACTTAATTTTAGTTCCAGAGCCAGGTGGCTACTGCTAAAGCAAATAAAATTATGGGATGTATCAAAAGAGGAATAGATTCTGATGATAAAGACATAGTTTTGCCCTTATACAAATTACTGGTCAGACCACACATGGAATATTGGGGCAGATTTACTGTATATACTCGAGTATAAGCCGACCCGAGTATAAGCCGAGGCCCCTAATTTTACCACAAAATACTGGTAAAACCTATTGACTCGAGTATAAGCCGAGGGTGGGAAATGCATTGGTCACACTCTCCCCAGTATATAATGCAAGATGAGATACGGCTTTAGCCTGGATGTAAGATGAGATACGGCTCTAGCCTGGATGCAAGATGACATGCTGTTTTAGCCTGGATGCAAGATAAAATAAGTCTCTAGTCTTGATGACAGATGAGATATTGCTCTAGCCTGGATATAAGATGGCTTGTTCCAGAATGAACAGATTACTAATGGAGATGAGCGAGCACTAAAATGCTCGGGTGCTCGTTATTCAAGACGAACTTTTCCCGATGCTCGAGTGCTCGTCTCAAATAACGAACCCCATTGAAGTCAATGGTAGACTCGAGCATTTTTCAAGGGGACCAAGGCTCTGCACAGGGAAGCTTGGCCAAACACCTAGAAACCTCAGAAAATGATGGAAACACCACGGAAATGGACAGGAAACAGTAGGGGCAGCATGCATGGATGCCTCTGAGGCTGCTTAATCGCACCATTATGCCAAAATTATGGGCAACAGCATGGCGATGACAGAGTGACCGAATGAGGCTAGATAGCATCTAAAACATCCAATAATTGACCCTGACACTATAGATGACGGCATGCAGAGGCAGCGGCAGGCTAGAGAGTGGCATGGCGACATACCCCAAATGGACTTGGGCTTCAAACCAATTGAAAAAATTCCTTTTGGGGAGGATAACATGTAGCACTGTTTGTATCAGTATTTTGCCTGGTTAAGGCGGCAGAGAGGATCCAAAGGAGGTAAGCAAGAAGCGCTGAAATGATTTCCTATGTGAACAAAAGGTTGACGCTATATTTAGTCGATAACACAACATGGTGGAGACATATTGACCAAGTGCCATAACATATCTGGTAAAACTCCCGAAAAATGAGCCTGACACAGCTCGTTTGATAAGCGGATGACATGTGGAGGCAGCCATGGAGATGACTTCCATGATTAAGAGCTACAGTATGGGGCATCCATATTGCGCTGCTATGATTGCAACTTCAGGTCTCCAGCATGGCGGCGACAGATGGGCCGAGTTCCTTTATGTATTTGGTGAAACACCTGAAAATTCTGCCTGACACAGCTCGTTTGATAAGGGGATGATGTGCTGTATTTCCTCTCGCGCTCCAGCGTCTGGGGTATAGACAGTTGAAAGTTGCGCATGGAGACATTGGTGGACGCTGTGGAGGATCGTGGAGGCGAAATGAACAGGAAACAGCAGGGGCAGTATGCATGGATGCCTCTGAGGCTGCCTAATCTTGGGATGGAGCTGGCGGTCCGCTGCCAGGCGAGCTTTCGCCTGTCCAAGCCCCTGTCTCTCGGCTCCTCCCCACCCAAAATGGGCCTGGGGGCGATAAGCGTTTACTTTGAAAAAATGATAATTTTAGGAATAATGGAATAGCATAGCGGTTCTATTTTTAATAGTTTTTTCTGTCTCTAGCCTGGATGCAAGGTGAGATCTGGCTCTAGCCTGGATACAAGGTGAGATCTGTCTCTAGCCTGGATCCAAGGTGAGATACGTCTCTAGCCGGGATACAAGATGAGATAGTAGCGGCCTCGGTAAAAGTGATCAACAACCAACACTCTAAACTTTAGGAGGGCAAATTTTCAGCAACTTAGGGAAGACCTTTTGGGCATAGTGGGACAATGTTCTCAAATACAAAAAAAAAATGTAGCCTGGATACAAGGTGAGTTACGGCTGTAGCCTGGATACAAGGTGAGTTACGACTGGAGCCTGGATACAAGGTGAGTGACGGATGTGGCCTGGATACAAGATGAGATGCGGCTTTAAACTAGATACAAGATGAGATGTGGCTTTAGTCTGGATACAAGATGAGATATTTCTTTAGCCTGGATACAATATGAGATATGGCTCTAGCCTGGATACAAGATGAGATGCTGCTTTAGCCTGGATACAAGATGAGATATTGCTCTAGCCTGGATACGAGATGAGATGTGGCTTTAGCCTGGATGTAAGATGAGATTCGGCTCTAGCCTGGATGCAAGATGACATGCTGTTTTAGCCTGGATACAAGATAAAATAAGTCTCTAGTCTTGATGCCAGATGAGATATTGCTCTAGCCTGGATATAAGATGGCTTGTTCCAGAATGAACAGATTACTAACTGTAGACAATGCTGTTTCGACGTAGTTGCGTCTCTTCAGTACAGTGTAGGGAACTGGTTTGGCTGAGTGAGAGGCTTGTGATTAGGGTCGGGAAATAAGACTTCTCTTTACAGAGACTTTGCCAATCAAGGCCGTCTTATAAGTGTATGGAGACTTATAGCCATTGATGCTCCACTGGGGGATTTTATGAAAATTTGCAAATATGTTTTCCAGGGTGGGACAAGGAAAACATTTCCTCTTTATGTTTACTTGTAAGGCAGCACCCTCAACACCAAGCATGACTTTCAAGAAGCCTAATGACATGATGTGGGCTTAAAGTCAAACCAGTATTTCTATTCCAGAAGGAACAGATTCCCAACTGCAGACAGCACTCACCATCTCTACTCTCTACTATGCCTTATAGATACACTGGCTTTATCCCCTAGACCAGGGGTGCAAACTCTTTTACACCTGGTTACTTAAAGGGGCTGAATGTCATTTTATTACTGTACAAATGTATTATCTGAAGCTGTTTAGTTACATATATACAGAATTAGCATTACAATCAGCCATTTGAGGGCAAGTAGAATGCTGAATTCCCCCAGCAGCCACAGTGCCACTTCAGCAGCCACAGTGCCACTTCAGCAGCCACTGTGGCACTTTAGCAGCCATAGAGCCCCTATTGCCCCATACAGTGTATATAGCCTGCCAGACCCTGCCCCAGTGTATATAGCCTGCCGCCGCTGCCAGACAGATCGCTCAGAAGATATACAGGGGTCACCGGAAAGGTGAGCTTAGAGATATTTATTTTTTTGACTCGAGTATAAGCCGAGTTTGGGGTTTTCAGCACATTTTTGTGCTGAAAAACTAGGCTTATACTCGAGTATATAAGGTACTTACCCGGCCCATTCGCGATCCAGCGGCGTGTTCTCTGACAAGGCTTCCGATCTGCCTGGATTCACTAAGGTCATGCGCCGAGGTCCCCCGGAGTTCAAATGCTTCTTCCCGGTGCATGTGAGTGCTTGATCTTGCGACACAAATTCTTTTTAAAATTCCGCGGTTGTTCAGATTCCGTCGGGTTGTCCGATGGCCACGGCCTCTGATTTCTGTCGCGTGAAAACTGGTACCGATGTGCCAAAATCCGATCGCGTGCACCAAAATCCCGGGGCAATTTGGCGCAAAACGGAAATCGACGGGAAACCGTAATATGGACCCTTAGTTAATGAGCCCCATTGTGTACAGTTTTGGGCACCAGTGTATAAAAAGGACATAGAAGAAGTGGAACAGGTGCAGAGGAGAGCAACAAAGATTATTAGGGGAATGGGGGGACTAGGATACAAAGACAGACTACAAAAATTGGAATTATTCAGTTTAGAAAAAAAACACTGAGGGGAGACCTCATTACAATGTACAAATACCTGAACGGACAGTACAAGGATCTCTCCAAAGATCTTTTTATACCTAGACCTGTGACCAGGACAAGGGGTTATCCTCTGCGCTTAGAGGAAAGGCGATTCTACCATCAACGTAGACAAAGGTTCTTTACTGTAAGAGCAGTGAGACTATGGAACTCTCTGCCGCAGGAGGTTGTTATGGCGGACTCTATGTACATGTTCAACAGAGGCCTGGATGCCTTTCTGGAGAGAAAAAATATCACGGGGTATGGGGATAAAACATTTATTTGATTCTTAAAGGTTGGACTTTATATATATGTCTGTATATATGTCTTTATCTATATCTATAGCCTGGATACAAAGTGATATATGGCTCTAGCCTGTATAAGAGGTGAGATCTGTCTCTACCCTTGATACAAGGTGAGTTACGGCTCTAGCCTGGATACAAGGAGAGTTACGGATGTAGCCTGGATACAAGGTGAGTTACGGCTCTAGCCTGGATACAAGGTGAGTTACGGCTGTAGCCTGGATACAAGGTGAGTTACGGATGTAGCCTGGATACAAGATGAGATGCGGCTTTAAACTAGATACAAGATGAGATGCGGCTTTAGTCTGGATACAAGATGAGATGCGGCTTTAGCCTGGATACAATATGAGATATGGCTCTAGCCTGGATACAAGATGAGATGCTGCTTTAGCCTGGATACAAGATGAGATACGGCTCTAGTCTGGATACAAGATGAGATGCTGCTTTAGCCTGGATACAAGATGAGATATTGCTCTAGCCTGGATGCAAGATGAGATACGGCTTTAGCCTGGATGTAAGATGGCTTTTCCAGATGAACAGATTACTAATAGAGATACGAGCACTAAAATGCTCGGGTGCTCGTATTCAAGACGACTTCCCGATGCCGATTGCTCTCTCAAATAACAAAACCATTGAAGTCAATGGGAGACCTCGAGCATTTTTCAAGGGGACCAAGGCTCTGCACGGAACTTGGCCAAACACCTGGAACCTCAGAAAATGATGGAAACCGTTTGGGAAAAAGCATAAGGAGGAGCAAGAAAAAAGCTATGCGGCTAATTAGTATTGTAAGGAAGCAAGAAAGCATAGAGAGAAAGATAAGGCATTTAAGTTGCCTTCTCGACTGTCTTTACCCAGCAGGAAATCCCTGGTGGAAGACACAATGAGGAATAATGTAATTCTCTTTGGAAATGTCAACAGTTTAACCAAGGAAAAAGTTACGGCGCCGTCTCACAACCACTAAGAGAGAAATCCCCGGGGGCCAGATGGCATACACCCCCTGGTTGCTATATGAACTATGTACCGTGATAGACAGACCATTATTTTATTATTTGAAGATTTCCCTGAGGAACTGGTTGTTCACAGGACTTGTGCGCACATGACATGGGCATAGCATGTGGTACCAATATACAAAAAGGATCAAAAAGCGATCCTGGAAACTACAAACCTGTGGAGTCTAACTTCTGTGGTGGGGAAATATTTGAGGGGTTTGTTAGAGATACTATCCTGGAGTATTCAGTGTAAAGAACCTTATTTACCAGTCATCAGATTGGTTTTGAGAGACTAATCTGTGATTGGCTCTACGAGGAAAGTAAGTTCCAAACGTGATCTGGGGGACGCTGTGGATGTGTATATCTGGACTTTTCAAAGGCATTTGTGACACGCGCCGCTAAAAGCTTGGTATATAAAAGAGACTGCAGGGACTAGGGGAAAATCTGTGTATTGGGTAGTGAATTGGCTTAGTGATAGAAAGCAGAGGGTCGTCATTAATGGCACATTCTCAGATTGGGTTGACGTTACCAGTGGAGTATGCCACAGGGGTCAGTTTTGGGCCACTTTATTTTATTTTTTATTAATGAACTTGTAGAGGGTTTACAAAGTCAAGTTTCCAATATTTGCAGTGATACTAAGCTGTGTAATTTAATAAAAATAGTTGGAATTATAGAGGGATTTTGGAAGCTTAAGGAGGGCAGAGAAATGGGTAATGAGGTTTAGTGTAGATAAATGTAAAAGTTATGCACTTGGGCATGGAAACACAAAAGTATAATTATTTTCAACAGTCACTTACTTGGTAAAACTGATCTTGAAAAGGACTGGGGGTATTGGTGGAGGGTAAACTTAATTTTGTTCAGAGCCAGGTGGTCTACTGCTAAAGCAAACATAATTATGATTGGATGTATCAAAAGGGAATAGATCTGATGATAAAGACATAGTTTTGCCCTTATACAAATCACTGGTCAGACCACACATGGAATATTGGGGCAGATTTACTTACCCGGCCCATTCGCCATCCAGCGGCGTGTTCTCTGACAAGGCTTCCGATCTGCCTGGATTCACTAAGGTCATGCGCGAGGGTCCCCGGAGTTCAAATGCTTCTTCCCGGTGCATGTGAGTGCTTGATCTTGCGACACAAATTCTTTTTAAAATTCCTGTGGTGGTTTTCAGATCCGTTCGGGTTGTCCGATGGCCACGGCTCTCTGATTTTATGTCGCTGTGAAAACCGGACCGACCGTGTGCACAAATCGGATTTAGTGCACCAAAATCCCAGGGCAATTTGGCGCAAAACGGAAATCGACGGTGGAACCGTAATATGGACCCTTATTTAATGAGCCCCTTTGTGTACAGTTTTGCGGCACCAGTGTATAAAAAGGACATAGAAGAAGTGGACAGTGCAGAGAGGAGCAAACGAAAGATTATTAGGGAGTGGGGGGGACTAGATACAATGACAGACTACAAAATTGGAATTATTCAGTTTAGAAAAAACACTGAGGGGAGACCTCATACAATGTACAAATACCTGAACGGACAGTAAAGGATTCTCCCAAGATCTTTTTATACCTAGACCTGTGACCAGGACCAAGGGGTTATCCTCTGCGCTTAGAGGAAAGGCGATTCTACCATCAACGTAGACAAGGTTTCACTGAAGAGCAGTGAGGATATGGAACTCTCGCCGCAGGAGGTTGTTATGGCGGACTCATACTTTTGTTCAACAGAGGCCTGGATGCCTTTCTGGAGAGAAAAAATATCAGGGGTATGGGGATAAAACATTATTGATTCTTAAAGGTTGGACTTTATATATGCTGTATATGTCTTTATCTATATCATAGCCTGGATACAAATGATATATGGCTCTAGCCTGTATAAGAGGTGAGATCTGTCTCTACCCTTGATACAAGGTGAGTTACGGCTCTAGCCTGGATACAAGGTGAGTTACGATTGTAGCCTGGATACAAGGTGAGTTACGGCTCTAGCCTCGATACAAGATGAGATACGGCTCTAGTCTGGATACAAGATGAGATGCTGCTTTAGCCTGGATACAAGATGAGATATGGCTCTAGCCTGGATACAAGATGAGATGCTGCTTTAGCCTGGATACAAGATGAGATATTGCTCTAGCCTGAATGCAAGATGAGATACGGCTTTAGCCTGGATGTAAGATGAGATACGGCTCTAGCCTGGATGCAAGATGACATGCTGTTTTAGCCTGGATGCAAGATAAAATAAGTCTCTAGTCTTGATGCCAGATGAGATACGGCTTTAGCCTGGATGTAAGATGGCTTGTTCCAGAATGAACAGATTACTAATAGAGATAAGCGAGCACTAAAATGCTCGGGTGCTCGTTATTCAAGACGAACTTTTCCCGATGCTCGAGTGCTCGTCTCAAATAACAAAAACCATTGAAGTCAATGGGAGACTCGAGCATTTTTCAAGGGGACCAAGGGTCTGCACAGGGAAGCTTGGCCAAACACCTGGGAACCTCAGAAAATGATGGAAACACCACGGAAATGGACAGGAAACAGTAGGGGCAGCATGCATGGATGCCTCTGAGGCTGCTTAATCGCACCATTATGCCAAAATTATGGGCAACAGCATGGCGATGACAGAGTGATCGAATGAGGCTAGATAGCATCTAAAACATCCAATAATTGACCCTGACACTATAGAAGACGGCATGGAGAGGCAGCAGCAGGCTAGAGAGTGGCATGGCGACATACCCCAAATGGACTCGGGCTTCAAACCAATTGAAAAAATTCCTTTTGGGGAGGATAACATGTAGCACTGTTTGTATCAGTATTTTGCCTGGTTAAGGCGGCAGAGAGGATCCAAAGGAGGTAAGCAAGAAGCGCTGAAATGATTTCCTATGTGAACAAAAGGTTGACGGTATATTTAGTCGATAACACAGAATGGTGGAGACGTATTGACCAAGTGCCATAACATATCTGGTAAAACTCCCGAAAAATGAGCCTGACACAGCTCGTTTGATAAGCGGATGACATGTGGAGGCAGCCATGGAGATGACTTCCATGATTAAGAGTGACAGTATGGGGCATCCATATTGCGCTGCTATGATTGAAACTTCAGGTCTCCAGCATGGCGGGGATAGATGCGCCGAGTTCCATTATGTATCTAGTGAAACACCTGAAAATTCTGCCTGACACAGCTCGTTTGATAAGGGGATGATGTGCTGTATATCCTCTTGCGCTCCAGCGTCTGGGGTATAGAGAGTTGAAAGTTGCGCATGGAGACTTTGGTGGACGCTGTGGAGGATCGTGGAGGCGAAATGGACAGGAAACAACAGGGGCAGTATGCATGGATGCCTCTGAAGCTGCCTAATCTTGGGATGGAGCTGGCGGTCCGCTGCCAGGCGAGCTTTCGCCTGTCCAAGCCCCTGTCTCTCAGCTCCTCCCCACCTAAAATGGGCCTGGGGGCCAGAAGCGTTTACTTTGAAAAAAATTAAAATTTTCAAAGCAGGCGGGGTCATTTGAATATTTCACCTAGGAATAATGGAATAGCATAGCAGTTCTATTTTTAATAGTTTTTTCGTAAATGGTTCCATGATTAAGAGCGACAGTATGGGGCATCCATATTGCGCTGCTATGATTGCAACTTCAGGTCTCCAGCATGGCGGCGACAGATGGGCCGAGTTCCTTTATGTATCTGGTGAAACACCTGAAAATTCTGCCTGACACAGCTCGTTTGATTAGGGGATGATATGCTGTATTTCCTCTCGCGCTCCAGCGTCTGGGGTATAGACAGTTGAAAGTTGCGCATGGAGACATTGGTGGACGCTGTGGAGGATCGGGGAGGCGAAATGAACAGGAAACAGCAAGGGAAGTATGCATGGATGCCTTTGAGGCTGCCTAATCTTGGGATGGAGCTGGCGGTCCGCTGCCAGGCGAGCTTTCGCCTGTCCAAGCCCCTGTCTCTCGGCTCCTCCCCACCCAAAATGGGCCTGGGGGCCAGAAGCGTTTACTTTGAAAAAATTATAATTTTCAAAGCAGGCGGGGTCGTTTGAATATTTCACCTAGGAATAATGGAATAGCATAGAGGTTCTATTTTTAATAGTTTTTTCGTAAATGGTTCCATGATTAAGAGCGACAGTATGGGGCATCCATATTGCGCTGCTATGATTGCAACTTCAGGTCTCCAGCATGGCGGCGACAGATGGGCCGAGTTCCATTATGTATCTGGTGAAACACCCGAAAATTCTGCCTGACACAGCTCGTTTGATAAGGTGACGATGTATTGAGGCAGTAAAGTAGTAGTAGATTCAAGGTGCTGCAGTTAAAACTATGTTAGTTGGATCTTGGGATGGAGCTGGCGGTCCGCTGCCAGGCGAGCTTTCTCCTGTCCAAGCCCCTGCCTCTCGACTCCTCCTCACCCAAAATGGGCCTGGGGGCCAGAAGCGTTTACTTTGAAAAAATTATACTTTTCAAAGCAGGCGGGGGCTACAAACAGCACTTCTAAGAACCTTTTGTAAAATATCAAGTGTAGTACTGTTCTTATAAGTTTTGGTTATGGCGGTTGAGGGGAATGTAAACAGATGCGCAAGAAGCGCTGAAATAATATCGGTAAATGATAAAAATTTGCCAGTATATTTTGTGGATAACACAGCAGGGTGGCGACAAAGTTAACAAGTTTGACGTGGAAGCCATGAAAACAACCCAAAATTCTGCCTGACACAGCTCGTTTGCTAAGGGGACAATGTATGGAGGCAGCTATATGGACGACTTTTGGAGGCAGCTATGGAGATGATGTATGGAGGTAGCAATGGAGACAACGTGTGGAGGCAACTATAAAGACGACGTGTGGAGGCTGCTATGGAGACAATTAAATTTGGATAGTGCCTGTATGTGGCAGTCCAAAAAAGTTTTCAAACCAGAGGAGCAGGTAGGTGGTCCTCCAGAAAAATTAAATAGATTGAGTGCCTGTATGAGGCACTCCCAAAAATTGTTTAAAACAGAGGACCGGGTAGGTGGCTCTCCAGAAAAATTAAATACATAGAGTACTATAGCTAGAGCCAGTTGGCCCTGACAAAAAATAGCCAGTTTCCTCTGCTTTAGTGTACAAAGAGGAGGAGAAGGAGGAAAATGAGGAGGAGGAGTGCATACATTATTCAGGTTGAGCTTCTTTCACCTGGTGGAGAATGGAAATCCTGAGAAATCCAGGCGTGTACGCTTATCGGTGATGATGCCACCAGCTGCACTGAAAACCCGCTCAGACAACACGCTAGCGGCAGGGCAGACAAGAACCTCCAAGGCGTACAGCGCCAGTTCGTGCCACATGTCCAGCTTTGAAACCCAGTAGTTGTAGGGAGCTGTGTGATCATTTAGGACGATGGTATGGTCAGCTACGTACTCCCTCACCATCTTTCTGTAAAGATCAGCCCTACTCTGCCGAGACTGGGGACAGGTGACAGTGTCTTGCTGGGGTGACATAAAACTGGCAAAGCTTCAGTTTTATAAAAAATACACTGAGGGGAACTCTCATTACAATTTCAACTACTGAACTGACAGTCAAAAGGATCTCTCCAAGCGATCTTTTATATTACCTAGACCGTGAACCAGGACCAGGTTTATCCCTGCGCAGAGGACAGGCGAATTCTACCACTCACTAGACAAGGTTTCTTCGTAAGAGCATGCTAGAGACATGGAACTCTCCATGCCGACATGGAGGTTGTTATGGCGACTCTATGTACATTTCCAACAGCTAGGCCTGGATGCCGTTTCTGAGAGAAAAAATATCATGGGTAAATGGGTGATAAAACATTTTTGATTCTTAAAGTGGAACTTTATATATGTTCGTATATTGTCTTTATCTATATCGAAGGCACTGGATACAAATGCTATATGGCTCGACGCCTGATATAGAGGTAGATCTGTCTCTACCCTATGATACAAGTTGGTTACGGCTCTAGCTGGATAGCAGAGTTCGGATTAGCCTGGATACAAGGTGAGTACGGCTTCTAGCCTGGTACAAGATGAGTCGGCTGCTAGCCTAGGATACCAAGGATGAATTTTGACGGATAAGATGAGTGCTCTAGCTGGATACAAATAGAGATGCGCTTACTAGTACAGTAAAATGCCTACTGAAATAGGAATATTGGCTTTACTACTGACAATTGAATATGGCCTAGCCTGGAAGTGAAAGAGGCAGCGATACGGAAGTTAGCAACTCGTGGATAAGATAAGCTGAGATCAGAGAATCAGCACTCAGTGGTACGGCTCTAGTCCTGGATTAGACGGCTCACCTAGATGCAAGATCATGCTGTTTAGCCTGGATGCTCAATATAAAATAAGTCTCTATCTCTTGAATGACAGATGAGATATCGCTTAGCCTGGTATAAGATGGCTTGTCCAGAGACAGATTACTAATGGAGCTGAGCACTAAAATGGCTCGGGTGCTCTCGTTATTCAAGACAACTTTTTCCCGATGCCTCAGTCTCTTCTCGTCTCAATAACGAAACACCCATTGAGTCAATGGAGAGACCTACGAGCAGTTTTTCAGGGGACCAAGGGTCTGCACAGGGAAGCTTGGCCCAAACACCGTAGACCCTCATAAAATGATGGAAACACCACGGAATGGACAGGAAACATAGGGGCAGCATCATGGATCCTCTGATGCGCATAATTCGCCCATTATGCCAAAATTATGGGCACAGCATGGCGATGACAGGTGACGAAGATGGCTAGATAGCATCTAAACATCCAATACTTGACCTGCACTTAAGAGGCATGGAGAGCAGCAGCGCTAGGATGGCATGGCGACATACCCCCAAATGGACTTGTGCTTCAAACCAATTCAAAAATCCTTTTGGTGGTATAACATGTAGCACTGTTGGTATCAGTATTTTTGCCTGGTTAAGGCGGCAGAAGATCCAAAGGAGGTAAGCAGGAACGCTGATGATTTCCTATGTGGTACAAAAGGTTGACGCTATTAGTATTTAGTCGATAACACAAAATGGTGGAGACACTATTGACCAGTGCATAACGATATCTGGTAAAACTCCCGAAAATGAACCTGACACACAGCTCGTTGATAAGCGGATACTGTGGAGAACAGTCCATGGAGATGACTTCCATGATTAAGAGATACGTATGGGGCATCATATTGCGCTGCTATATTGCAACTTCATTCCGTCATGCAGGCGATATGGGCCGCGGTCCGTTATTATCTGGTGAAACACCTAAAATTCTTCCTGACACAGCTCGTTTTGAAGGGGTATGAGTGCTGTATTCCTCTCGCGCTCCAGCGTCTGGGTATAACAGTGTTAAAGTTGCGCATGAGAGACATTGTGGACGCTGTGGAGGATCGTGGAGCGAAATGAGACAGAACAGACTGGGGCAAGTATGGGCATGGACTCTGAGGCTGCCTAATCTTGGGATGGAGCTGGCGGTCCGCTGCCAGGCGAGCTTTCCGCCTGTCCAAGCCCTGTCTCTCGGCTCCTCTCCCACCCAAAATGGGCCTGGGGCCAGATAGTCTTTTTACTTTAAAAAACATTAGCAGGGGTAATTTTCACAGGAATAATGGAATAGCATAGAGCGGTTCTATTTTTAATATTTTTTCGTAATGGTTCCATGATTAAGATCGACAGTATGGGGCATCCATATTGCGTCTGCTATGATTGCAACTTCAGGTCTCCACATGGCGGCGACACGATGGGCCAGTTCCATTATGTATCTGGTGAAACACCAAAATTCTGCCTGACACAGCTCGTTTGATAGGGCGATGTATTGAGGCATAAAGTAGTAGTAGATTCAAGGTGCTGCAGTTAAAAAACTTGTTAGTTGATCTTGGGTGGAGCTGGCGCCGCTGCCAGGCGAGCTTTCTCGTCCAAGCCCCTGCCGCCTCACTCCTCCTCACCAAATGGGCCTGGGGGCCAGAAGCGTTTACTTTGAAAAATATTTCTTTTCAAAGCAGGCGGGGGCTACAAACAGCACTTCTAAGAACCTTTTGTAAAATATCAAGGTAGTACTGTTCTTATAAGTTTTGGTTATGGCGGTTGAGGGGAATGTAAACAGATGCGCAGAACCTGAAATAATATCGGTAAATATAAATTTGCCAGTTATATTTTGGGATAACACAGCAGGGTGGCGACAAAGTTAACAAGTTTGACGGGAAGCCATGAAAACAACCCAAAATTCTGCCTGCACACAGCTCGTTTGCTAAGGGGACCATGTATGGAGGCAAGTCTATATGGATGACTTTGGAGGCAGCTATGGAGATGATGTATGGAGGTAGGGCAATGGAGACGGACGTGTGGAGGCCTGCTATGGAGACAATTAAATTGGATAGTGCCTGTATGTGGCAGTCCAAAAAGTTTTCAAACCAGAGGAGCGGTAGGTGGTCCTCCAGAAAAATTAAATAGATTGAGTGCCTTTGAGGCACTCCCAAAAAATTGTTTTAAAAACAGAGGACCGGGTAGGTGGCTCTCCAGAAAAATTAAATACATAGAGTACTAAGCTAGAGCCAGTTGGCCCTGAAAAAATAGCAGTTCCTCTGCTTTAGTGTACAAAGGAGGAGAGAAGGAGGAAATGAGAGGAGGATGCATACATTATTCAGGTTGAGCTTCTTTCACCTGGTGGAGAATCGGAAATCCTGAGAAATCCAGGCTTTGATAAGCTAACGCCTTATCGGGTACGCTTACGTGATGACCACCACTGCACTGAAAACCCGCTCAGACAACACTCTGGCAGGGCAGGCAAGTAACTCCAAGGCGTACAGCCCAGTTCGTGCCAATTCCAGCTTTGAAACCCAGTAGTGTGTAGGAGTCTGTGATCATTTAGGACGTTAGTAGGTGTCAGCTACGTACTCCCTCACCATCTTTCTGTAAAGATCAGCCCTACTCTGCCGAGTACGGGACAGGTGACAGTGTCTTGCTGGGGTGACATAAAAACTGGCAAAGGCCTTGTAAGCATACCCCTTGCCATAACATTATCCCAGTCTATGCCTTTAAGGTCTTCCCTTAGTTGCTGTAGTATGTTGCTGAAAATTTGCCCTCCTGAAGTTTAGAGTGTTGGTTGCCCCTTCACTAACGCTCTTAGTAAAGCATAATACAAAATCAATAATATTATGATCACTATTCCCCAGGTTCCCCCCAACCTGAAGTTTTGATACCCTATCAGGTCTGTTGGTAAGGATAAGGTCCAGCAGTGCCCCTTCTCTTGTTGGCTCCAGGACTATTTGCGACAGGTAATTGTCTTTTGTTGTTGACAAGAACCTGCTACCTTTGAAGGACCTGCATGTTTCTGCCCCCCAGTCAATATCTGGGTAATTGAAGTCGCCCATGATAAGTACTTCCCCATGCTTTGAAGCCGCATCCATTTCACTTATCAGCATTTCCTCTGCTGCCTCCATTATATTTGGAGCCTTATAACAAACCCCTAGTACAGTGGTGGCGAACCTATGGCACGGGTGCCAGAGGTGGCACTCGGGGCCCTCTCTGTGGGCACCTAGGCCATTACCAGGGAGGACTCCAGACATCTTCCTGAAGTCCCAGACAACCCAGGACTTGCTGTGCACAGAGCTATTTTAGAGAGACAGCGCTACCTGGGACTATTTTCTGCTTTATTTGTGTCCTCAGGTGCTGATATGAATGAAAGTTGTGACAGAGAAGGGAGTATAAATTTCTGTGGTGGCACTTTGCGATAATTAAGTGGGTTTTGGTTGTAGTTTGGGCACTCGGTCTCTAAAAGGTTCGCCATCACTGCCCTAGTAATATTTTATTATTCTTTTTCCTTCCCCTTATCTCCACCCCCCCCAAAACAGCTGCCCCCTCCCCATTGAGGTGCAGCCCATCCCTACTGTAGAGCCTGTAGCTGACAGAAAAGTCAGCCCAGTTTTCCATGTACCCAAAACCCTCCTTCCTACACCAACTTTTGAGCCACTTATTTACCTCCCTGATCTCCGCTGCCTTTCTGGTGTGGTACGTGGTACAGGCAGTATTTCGGAGAAAACAACCTTTGAGGTCCTTGCCCTGAGCTTATGGCCTAAATCCCTGAAATCATTTTTAAGGACCTTCCACCTACCTCTTACTTTGTCATTAGTGCCAATGTGGACCATGACCGCCGGTTCCTCACCAGCCCCTCCCAATAATCTGTCAACCCGAGCCCCCAGCAAACAACACACTGTTCGGTATGCACGATCTTTGTGACAGATTGTCCTGTGTGTTCCCCTAATAATCGAATCTCCCACTACCAGCACCTGTCTGACCTTGCCTGTGCTCCCATTACCCTTCTTACTGGAGCAGACAGTCCCCTGGTTGCTAGAGGCCATGTCTTGCTGCAGCATTGCTGCCCCAGAGCTGATATCCCCCTCATCGGCCAGCCTGGCAAACTTATTGGGGTGCGGTTAGGATTGGGTACACAAAAGACAGGGGATAGTGTGCCCTGAGCTTGCCCCAGCCTCTGTCCCTTCCTATAGCCCCCCCACGCTAAACCGTGGGGCGACTACTTGAAGACTCGGAATACGCTGGTTTAAGTGGGGGAAGGGAAATACAAACAGACTGACAAACATAAAACACAAAAGAATCGTAAACTAGCCGGAGTCACAACGGGAGGGTACGTCAATAGCAAAGTCAGTAAGAAAATAGTCAATGTCAAAAACTAGCCGAGGTAACAACAATACAGATACAGAGCAATACAACCTAGTGCAGCAAGCGAGTGGAGAAAGAGATTTCAAACACTGGCACAGGTGACTAGTGAAGCTGCAATTTATGCAGCCAGAACTCCACCTCCAGAACCTGATAGGAGCTGGACAGCATCTGGGAATTAACCCCTCACGGTGCAGAACAACAGGCACCAAGCAGAGGTTCAAGTCCCAGCCACTCCTAGACAGCGCGAGATCTTAGCAGCCGCTGCCCAGGACGAGAGGTGGAGTTTGCGCGGACACGTGCCGGGGTTCGGAGAACGCTGCTGGAACCACCAGAAGTCCCAGCATTCTCCCTAGCGAACCTGACAGTACCCCCCCCTGACGGGGGTTACAATAGAAATATGCACGAAAAGAAGAATTTACAGTCAAAGTAACACAAAATACAGCAGTTACCTGCTAAAGCCCCTCAGACTTAAGTCCCTTAAACGTAAGTCACACTTAAGACACTGCACACACTTCGGATCAATGCACACTCGCCACCAAGCTCCCACACTCGCTTTTCTGATGCTTTTTTTAAAGGTTATCTGCCACAAAAATCTGCAGAGCTCACTGCAACAAGATCTGGCTCCAAACCACCAAACAAACTGTTACTGGATCCAAAAAGTACTCCTTCCCATAAACGTAAGTCACACTTAAGACACTGCATACACTTCGGATCAATGCACACTCGCCACCAAGCTCCCACACCCGCTTTTCTGATGCTTTTTTTTAAAGGTTATATGCCACAAAACTCTGCAGAGCTCACTGGCTGCAAACCCAAAAATTTTCACATATCAGCTTATACTTGGGTCGGCTTATACTCAAGTATATACAGTAGATTTTTGTGGGTCTTTAGCTTATTGATGTGATTTTATTAACTATTTATGTATGTAGAAAAATAAAATCATCAATTCTTGTTTCAGTTTTTTAGCATTTTTTTTGGGGGGGGGCGTTCACTGTAGCATAAAAATAATATACCGCATTATCTAGACTTGAGGAAGCTGACTGACCTGACTACCAGTTCTTGTGGAAGTTGACATCTGGCAGTCTACAATCGCTCTGCGCTGCTGGTAAACTCTGGATAACATGGTGTGGCAGGGTGGCTGCCACTAGAGAAGCTTTTGGGCATAAAATGTGCATTTTGCCTTATGAAAAGCTGAGTAGAAGACAGACCTGGAAAAGTTGGGTCTGTCTAATTAAGTTGATTAGTTTTCAGCTGGAGGGGCTGCACTAATAGATGGGGCAGACTTCACACTGGGCTCCACCCTGGGGAAGAGACAGGCTACGAAAAGGCCTGTGGAGCGGTGGCAGTGAACTGTTGCTGTGTTTTTGGGGTGGCTGGCAGTAGGCCAGCACCTGGTGAGGTAGGGAACCTCGATGTTTAGTTAGTGCCGGAGAGGCTTAGGTATTATTTTTATGTTTTGAGTTTGTGTACTGCCTAATAAAGCTGGCTGAGGCCAGTCTTAACCTTACTCACATTGTGTGAATTCCCTGTGTGTGCTGGTCGTCTGCTTAGGAGACGACGATCCCCGGAGCTAATCTCCTACAATGGTTAATGTTGAATTCCACCTCGTGGGCACGTCGCACAACAGTGGGTGATCGGGCAGTTGGAGGCGGCACTGCGCTGCCCTGAGAGTGGCAGCATCTGTGCTGGACTTCCTGAAATGCGCACAGATGCGGCGCACCTTCGTGAGCAAATCAGACAGATTGGGGTATGTCTTGAGGAAACGCTGAACTATGAGATTTAACACATGGGCCAGGCATGGCACATGTGTCAGTCTGCCGAGTTGCAGAGCCGCCACCAGGTTACGTCCGTTGTCACACACAACCATGCCTGGCTTCAGGTTCAGCGGTGCCAGCCACAGATCAGCCTGCGCCATGATGCCCTGTAATAGCTCTTGGGCGGTGTGCCTTTTATCGCCTAGGCTCAGCAGTTTGAGCACCGCCTGCGGTCGCTTAGCGACGGCACTTGTTGTCTGACACGTGCTGGTGCAGGGCTGGGACGGCACATCTGGAAAAGTAGTGGCGGCTGGGGACCGAATACCGAGGGGCCGCCGCCGCCATGAGGTTGCGAAAGGCCTCGGTCTCTACCAGCCTATAGGGCAGCATCTCCATAGAGAGCTGGACGCTGCGCATGGAGACATTGGTGGATGCTGTGGAGGATCGTGGAGGCGAAGGTGTGGTTTTCGCACGGGAGGTGTTTGGGCCTGGGTCCTGGGCAGGGGGCTGACTAGCAGAGGCAGCAGATGACACAGGGGAAGGAGCAGTGGTGTGCCGGCCGGAGGTGAACGGCCTTGGTTCCATTTAGTGGGGAGTATGCCTGCGCATACTGGTTAAGCTGGTAGTGGTGGAACCCCTGCTGATCCTGGTGTGGCACAGGTTGCACACCACAGTCCGTCGGTCATCCGGTGTTTCTTTAAAAAACCTCCAGACTTCCGAAAATCTAGCCCTCGCCACAGGAGCTTCACTACGCGAAACATTTGGCGCTGATGCACCAGCTCTGGCCCTGCCTCTCCGTCTGGCCCCACCACTGCCTCTTCCAAGCTGTTCTCGTCGAGGACTCGCCTCTGTCTCAGAAGCACTGTGTTCACCCGGCCTATCAACCCAGCTTGGGTCTGTCACCTCATCATCCTCCAATCCCTCCCCTCGGAAGGATTTGTTGGGATGGAAACTTTCCTCTGTTGACTGTGCTGGTGATATATGGTAATTCTTGCCGTCTCCGCGCGCACCCCCGCGCGGGGGGTGGTTTCGTTCAGCTCCCCCCGAAAAATAGATGACTTCCGGACCCTCTTGGCGCCTGTTATCACGAAGAAAATGGCTCTAGGCCTGGATACAACGGTGAATTTGGCTTTAGCCTGGATCAAGGTGAGATCTGTCTCTAGCCTGGTACAAGGTGAGATACATCTTCTAGCCTGGATACAAGGCGAGATCTGTCTCTAGCCTGGATCCTAGTAGATCCTGGCTCTAGCCTAAATACAAGTGAGATTTGGCTTAAGCCTGATCCAAGATGAGATGCATCTCTAGCCTGGATCCAAGGTGAGGATCTTGCTCTAGCCTGGATACAAGGTGAGTCTGTCTCAGAGCTGGATGCAGTGAGATCTGCTCTAGCCTGATACAAGGTGAGATCTGTCTCTAGCCTGGATCCAATGTAGATACTTCTCTAGCCGGGATACAAGATGAATAGTAGCGCCTCCGAGAGGATTACAATGTCAACCACCCACCTCTAAACTTTAGGAGGCAAATTTTCAGCAACTTAGGGAAACCTTTTGGGCATAGTGACATGTTTCTCAATCCAAAAAAAAATGTAGCCTGATCAGTGAGTTACGCTGTAGCCTGGATCAAGGGGGGAGTTACGACTGGAGCCGGATACAAGGTGATTGGCGGCTGTGGCCTGGATACAGATGATATGCGGCTTTAAACTAGTACAAGATGGAGATGTGGCTTTAGTCTGGATACAAGATGAATATTTTCTTTAGCCTGGATACATAAGGAGATATGGCTCCTCTAGCCTGGATACAAGATGAGATGCGCTTTAGCCTGATACAAGATGAGAATATTGCTCTGGCCTGATACGAGATGAATGTGGCTTTAGCCTGGATGTAAGATGAGATTCGGGCTCTAGCCTGGATGCAAGATGACATGCTGTTTTAGCGGATACAAGATAAAAATAAGTCTCTAGTCTTGATGCCAGATGTATATTGCTCTAGCCTGGATATAAGATGGCTTGTTCCAGAATGACCAGATTACTAACTGTAGACAATGCTGTTTCGACGTAGTTGCGTGCCTCTGTTACAGTGTAGGGAACTGGTTTGGCTGAGTGAAGGCTTGTGATTAGGGTCGGGAAATAAGACTTCTCTTACAGAGACTTTTGCCAATCAAGGCCGTCTTATAAGTGTATGGAGACTTATAGCCCATTGAAGCTCCACTGGGGATTTTATTGAAAATTTGCAAATATGTTTTCCAGGGTGACAGGAAAACATTCCTCTTTATGTTTACTTGGAAGGCAGCACCCTCAACACAAGCCATTGACTTCAAGAAGCCTAATGACATATGTGGGCTTAAAGTCAACCAGTATTTCTATTCCAGAAGGCAATTCCCAACTGCAGACAGCACTCACCATCTCTATCTCTACTATCCATATTGATACACTGGCTTTATCCCCTAACAGGGGTGCAAACTCATTTCACCTGGTTACCTTAAAGTGGTTGAATGTCATTTTATTACTGTACAAATGTATTATCTGAAGCTGTTTAGTTACATATATAACAGAATTAGCATTACAATCACCGTTTAGGCAAGTACAATGCTGAATTCCCCCAGCCCACAGTGCCACTCTAATAGCCACTGTCACTTTAGCATCCCTAGAGCCCCTATTGCCCCATATCAGTCACAAGTCCCCCAGCAGTCACAGTGCCCCACTTAGCCTCAGTGCCCTATTTTAGCGTTTTGGGAATTTTAAAACAGGTTACCATGTGATTGGCTGCTTTCAAAGCATTTTTTCATTGCTGTGTAAGCAGCTGTGAAAATTGTATTTTCAGTGGAGGCTGCTGCTCATTTTATTGAGTGGAGGCTGCTGCTCATTTTATTGAATGGAGGCTCCTGCTGGTCATTTTATTGAGTGGAGGCTGCTTCCTGTCATTTTAGTGAGTGGAGGTTGCTGCCTGCCATTTTAGTGAGTGGAGGCTGCTGCCAGTGAATTTAGTGCGTGGAGACTGCTGCTGGTCATTTTAGTAAGTGGAGGCTGTTACCTTTCATTTTAGAAGTGAGTGCAGTTTTCTGCTGGCCATTTTATTGGAGGAGGCAGCAGCTTGGACGTGTGGCAGCACAAGTTTAGGTTATCTGGGGCCTGAATCCAAATTTGCATCGAGCCACTGGCGTCTTGTAAAAGAGTTTCCTCCAGTAGCTCCTGCCCCCAGCATTCACAGTGCTTCTAGTAGCCAATTCTCCCCAAAATCACTGCTCCCCCAGTATCCCACTCCCCACACAGTCACTGCCTCTCCACCACTCCAAAAAAAAAAAGTCTTTACTCTCCCGGCGCAACGCCAGCAGTGGCTTCTTCCTGCAGATTGCACCTGTTATACGTATTGGCTCTTAAGCTAGCACACCTGACATCATGACGTCTATCGCTTCAGAGCTGGTGCAGGCTGAAGGAAGAAGACGGCTGCTGGCTCTGTGCCAGGGGAGCAAGGAAAGGTGAGTATTATTCCCTGCCTCTATCCTGCTCTCCCAGTGAGCACAGCAAAGGGTAAGGGAAATAAGCCTGTGGTCTTACCGGTTAACTGTAGACAGCGCTTGTTTCGACGTGGTTGCGTCTCTTCAGTACAGCGTAGGGAACTGGTTTGGTTGAGTAAGAGGCTATTTACTAAGAGTGGAGGAAGTAAGAGTTTTCCTTACAGAGACATTGCCAATTAAGGCCGTCATATAGGCACTTGGAGACTTATAGCCATTGATGCTCTACTAGGGGATCCTGGGAAATATGCAAATATGTTTTCCAGGGTGGGACAAGGAAAACAATGCCTCTTTTCGCAACCCCTTGAAAGGCAGCCCCCTTTACACCAAGCATGACTTTCAAGACGCCTAATGACATGATGTGGGATTAAACCAAACCAAAATATCTATTCCAGAAGGAACAGTTTTCCAACTGTAGACAGCGCTGTTTCGATGTTGTTGGTCAGTCTTTGTGGATGCCTGGTGCTCCAGGTGTCTTCCAGATGGTGGACAATGATTTACAGCCACTGATCTGTTGGTAAGATCTGGCTGCGCAGCCCAGCTGTTTACTTCCAGCGTTTAATCCTCCTCCAGATCCTTTGGAAGGTCTCCCTCACAATTCTGCCAAATGTTCTGCAGGAGTAAAAAAAACTTTGTTATAATTTTTTCAATTGGAAATGGAAAAAATAAACATTACAAAACCCCCCACCCCAGTCTCAGGTCCATTGACTCACCTTGGACGTTTTACAGGTTCTTTGTTTGGTTTTGCGACCAGCCATCCGTCGTTGGCAAATGTGAATCCACAGAATAGTTCTTGGTCACTTTCAGCAATGGGATCTTTTTTGCCTTCCGTAGAGGAGATGACTAGTTTTTGGGATGTCATCACTGGAGACTGCAGAGAGAAGATACATTAACCAGGGATTAAAAAGAAGGAACATCATGAATCTACTCCCACCAACATTTTCCATGCATCATATACTTACTGCTTGTAGCTGAAATGGTGGAGAAGCTACTGCTCCCTCTATATCCGTCCAGGCTGTCCCCATGAAGAATGGATGTTCCCTGATGTTACTTGCTGCTACCTGACGACTCTCTGGTGATTTGCTTAAAAGCTAAAACTTGCTGCTACCTGACGACTCTCTGGTGATTTGCTTAAAAGCTAAAAAATGAAAACAAATTCATGACATGTTAAGTCAAAGTCTCCGGTAGGACCTGTGGACCACTGTCCTTTCCTAATCAATATCTGGTCTTAATCAATATCTGGTCTATTTTACTGTACTAGACCTGTTCTGTACTCAGACAATGCATAGATACTCACTCCCTCTATCAGGTCTTTGACTTGGGGGTTGATTCCATATGGGTAGGTGGGAACATCATAAATCAATGAGTTCTTGAGTTTGTCGGTATCTGGACCATTATAGAATGCGCAACCACTAAGATAGATAAATCCCCGGGGCCAGATGGCATACACCCCCTGGTTCTATATGAACTATGTACCGTGATAGACAGACCATTATTTTTAATATTTGAAGATTCCCTGAGGACTGGTTATGTTCCACAGGACTGGCGCATAGCAAATGTGGTACCAATATACAAAAAAGGATCAAAAAGCGATCCTGGAAACTACAAACCTGTGAGTCTAACTTCTGTGGTGGGGAAAATATTTGAGGGGTTTGTTAGAGATACTATCCTGGAGTATCTCAGTGTACAGAACCTTATTACCCAGCATCAGCATTGGTTTATGAGAGACTAATCTGATTGGCTTCTACGAGGAAGTAAGTTCCAAACTGGATCTGGGGGACGCGCCTGTAAAGACAAGACCCCTGGCCAGTGCTGGGACAAGCTGCCTACTCTCCCTCGCTACTTGTCCCGCGAAGATTTTGCTTGTACTGTGGGTCCAGGAGAGGTGAATACCCAGTATCATAGTATATAAGCTGGAAAAGACGCAGTCCATCAAGTCCAACTTTAAGAATGAATAATGTTTAACCCCATAACCCGTGATATTTTTCTCTCCAGAAAGTATCTAGGCCTCCTTGAACATGTAAACCGCCATAACAACCTCCTGCGGAGAGAGGAGTCCAAGTCTCACTGCCTCTTACAGTAAAGAATCTTTGTCTATGTTGTTGGTAATATGCCTCTCCTCTGGACGTAGAGGATGCTCCCTTGTCCTGGTCACAGGCCTAGGTATAAAAAGATCTTTGGAGAATCCTTTACTGTCCGTTCAGGTATTGTACATTGTAATGAGGTCTCTCCCTTTTCTAAACCGATAATCCCAAATTTTTTAATCTGTCAGTGTATTCTAATCCCCATTCCCTAATATCCGGTTGCTCTCCTCGCACCCGTTCCAGCTCTTACTATATCCTTTTTATACACTGGTGCACAAAACTGTACACCATTTCCATGTCTTTGTCATCAAGCAAATCTATTCCTCTCTTGATACATCCCATACATATTTATTTGCTTAGCAGCTTGCCTGGCTCTGGTCACTAAAATTGAGGTTTACCATCCACCAATACCCGAAGTCCTTTTCAGCTGCAGTTTTATCTAAGTAATTGACGTTTAGAACATAATTTAGTTTCCAGGCCAAGTGTAAAACTTTACATTTATCTACATTAAAACTCATCAACCATTTCTCTGCCCACTCACTCAGCTTCCACAAATCCTCTGTAATGCTCAACTATCGACCTCAGTATTTATTACTTTACACAGGTTATGTATCATCTGCAAATATTGAAACTTGACTGTGTAAAACCCACTAAAGGTCATTATACAAAATTTAAAAAAGTGGCCCCAATACTGACCCCTGTGGCACTCCACTGGTAACATCAACCCAATTGAGAATGTGCCATTAATGACCACCCTCGTTTTCTATCACTAAGCCATACTTACCCAAATGCACAGATTTTTCTATTCCCAGCAGTCTCATTTTATATACCGAACTTTTATGTGGCACGGGGTTCAAATGCCTTTGAAAAGTCCAGATATACAACATCCGCAGCGTCTCCAGATCCAGTCTTGAACTTACCTCCTCGTAGAAAAACAATCAGATTAGTCTGACAGACTATCTCTCATAAACCATATGCTGACGCTGGGTTATAGGTGTGCACGCTGAGATACTCCAGGATAGCATCTCTAACAAAACCCCTCAATATTTTCCCCACAACAGAAGTAGACTCACTGGTCTGTAGTTTCCAGGATCGTATTTGATCTTTTTTGATATTGGTACCACATTTGCCTATGCGCCAGTCTGTGGAACATACCAGTCCTCAGTGAATCTTCAAATAGTAAAAATAACGGTCTGTCTATCACGGTACATAATTCATGCAGAAGCCGGGGGTGTATGCCATTTGGGGCCCGTGTAATTTATCTATCTTAGTGGTTGCGAGGCGGCGCGTGTTGTACCCTTTCCTGGGTAAACTGTGACATTCCAAAAAAGAATTTACATATTCCTCATTGTGTCTTCACCAGGGGATTTCCTGGGTAAGACAGTTAAGAAGGCGACATTCAAGTAGATTGGCCCTTCCTCATCTCCTTCCACCATGACCCCATGTTTATTTCTAAGGGACCCCACACTCACGTTTTTAGTTTCTTCATCATTTATATACTGTGAAAAAATTATTTGGATATTTTTTTGCTCTCCTGGCAATATTTCTCTCAGTCTCTATTTTTGCAGCCTTTATCTGCTTTTACAGGATTTACTTTTCTCTTATGATATTCGTGTAATGCCTCATCGTACCTTCACGTTTAGCACTTAACGCCTTTACCTTTATCGCTATGCTTTCCTTACAAGACTAGTTAGCCACATGAGGCTTTTTCTTGTTCCTTTTATGCTTTCCATAAGGTATGTGTCTCTCACAGGATCTTTTCAGATAGATGGAAAAGTCCCATTTTTTGGGGGGGGCTTTGTCTTGAGAAACATTATCCCAGTCTATGCCTTTAAGGTCTTCCCTTAGTTGCTGATGAAAATTTGCCCTCTGAAGTTTAGAGTGTTGGTTGCCCCTTCACCACGCTCTTAGTAAAGCGTAATACAAAATCAAAGATTATGATAACCTTCCCCAGGTTCCCCCAACCTGAAGTTTGATACCCATCATGTCTGTTGGTAAGGATAAGGTCCAGTCAGTGCCCCTTCTTTGTTGGCTACCAGACTAGTTGCGACAGGTAATTGTCTGTTTTGTTGTTGACAAGACCTGCTACCTTTGAAGGACCTGCAGGTTCCTGCCCCCCAGTCAAATCTGGGTAATTGAAGTCCCCCATGATAAGTACTTCACCTGCTTTGAAGTGCATCCATTTCACTTATCAGCATTTCCTCTGCTGCCCTCATTATATTTGGAGCCTTATAACAAACACCCTAGTATATTTATTATTCTTTTTCCCTCCTTCATCTCCAACCATAGGGACTCACATTTGCATTTCTGTCGTTACTGATGTCATCTCTGCAAGACAGGGCTTGAGGTCAAGATGTCACATATAACACAACCCCCTCCCCTTTTCTTTATACGCTATCACTTTCTAAAAGCGCATATACATCTATAGTAATCAGCCACAGTCCCCATAGCTACCTGTCCAGTACCTGTCTCGCTGATACTCCACTATTCATATTTCGCTCCAACATCAAGAGTATCCTCCATTTTGTTAAGTGAGGCTCCGTGATTTGTGTACTAACACTTTTATGGTTTTCCCTTGTCCGTAGTCCTTTTGTTCTTATTCCCCAAAACTCATTCCCAGCAGCCCCCTTCCTCCCCCTGGCAATTAGGACTCTTCCAGCTCTCATCCACACTGTCTATTTGCCCTGCAGATGTAGTTGCCCTCCCCCAGGTCTCATCTAGTTTAAACACACCTCCAAGTTTCTAGACCTTTTTCCACCAAAACAGTGCCCCCTCCCCATTGAGGTGCAGGCCCATTGTGCCTACGTTAGCGCGTAGCTGACAGAAAAGTTGTTAGCCCGTTTCCATGTACTCCAAAAACCATCCTTCCTACACCACATTTTGAGCCACTTAGTTACCTCCTGTATCTCCAGCTGTCGATTTCTGGTGTGTTACGTTGGTACAGGCACAGTAGTTAGGAGAATTGAAAACTACGCTTTGCGGTCCGCCCATGAGCTTTGTATGGTTTTTGAATCCCGGAAATCATTTTGTAAGTGGTCGCTCCACCTACCCTTTCTGTACCTTTGTCTACTAAGTTGCCAAGTGGACCAGACCGCTGGTACGCACCAGCCCGCTGTCTGTTCCTCCCAATAATCTATCAACCCGAGCCACCTGGCAAACAAACCACTGTTGGTGTCCTGCACTGGTTCGCTTCTTTGTGTTGTGACAGATGTCCTGTGTGTTCCCATTAATAATCGATATCAGTTCCCATCTACCAGCACCTGTCTGACCTGGCCTGTTGCTGTCCATCCCTTCTACTGAAACAGATACAGTCCCCTCGGTCCTGATAATAGGGCGCATGTCTTGCTGCAGCAGTGCTGCCCCAGGTACATATCTCTTGCAACTGGACCAGCCGTGGCAAACTTTGGGGTGCACCAGATCAGACTAGCTCCCTACAACTCTGACCGTGACCCCGCCTTCACATGTTACGATACTAGCTGCCCTGTCACTGGGGCACTTCCATTACTTCCCTCCCCCTAGCTATAACACACATTTCAGCTGATGAGAGTTTGTTGCTCCAGTGTTTCAGAGCAGCAACTTCGCTCATATTGTCATTACCGCAGCTTGAAAATGCTCATTTAGATGCCAGAATCTGGGCTTCCAGATTGAGCAATTTTTTACAGCATCCACAAACAGCAGTATTCCCTCAACGGCTGTGTCCTGTTCAAGGAAGCGATACATGGCAAAGGATGTACACTGTGTAGTGAAAGCCATTATGGAGTTACAGTGTTCTAAATGGGACGATCACAATAGATGATATGCCACGGAAGGAATAGAAGAATTACATGTCAAGTAACACGATATAATACAGCCATGTTACCTGCTAACGCCCCCTCAAATACTTAAAATCCCTTAAGCTGATAGTCACACGTAAGACACTTGCCACGACACTTTCGGAGTTAATGCACAACTCGCCACCAAGCTTACCCTACACTCGCTTTTCTGATGTTTTTTTAAAGGTTATACTGCCGATTTACAAAAATCTGCAGAGCTCACTTGCAACAGATGTGGCTGCAAACCCAACCAGTAATCGCTAGGGCTGGAATAATTCTTTGACCGCTGAGGCGCACGGTGATAGCCATGAAATCTGCCATATGCGCAGAGTCGCAAGAATTCACCAATCTCACTGGTCTGACTTTCCATTCCTCCTCCTCCAACCTACTCCATTAATCCTCTTCTTCGGCCATTGACACGATGAACAGTTGAGGATTGCTACTGCTTTTCTGAGCTATACATTGCTCCCTTTCTGTCTCGCATATACATTTTTGTCTCCCCTCCTCATTCATCCTCAATTCTCCTCGATATGCGCTGAGAGACCCAGACCTGAGAGGTTGCTTTGGCTATTCAAAAATGGGTAATTCTTCTTCCCCCGTATCCTCTTTGGTTAGTGTATTAAGCAGCAAAAGCTTCGGACTTCATGCTGACCAGAGATTGCTTTTCAAAATGTGCCAATGGAGGCGGATGGTTGGAGGTTGGATTTTGATGGATGTGCTGTGCGATCGCCATATGACCACTGTGTTGACTCCTCAAAGTACTCAGCATCCCTGATCAGCATATCAGAACAGCCTCAGTCGTCTAACTCTCATTGTAGAATGAGAAGCTGACGATCCTGACTACCAGGTCTTGAGGAGTGGATAGCTTGACATCTGGCAGTTACAAGTGCGCTATGCGATGGCTGGTATAAACTCTGGATAAATATGATGGGTTATATGTGAATTTCCAAGTCTCGTAGTTGCGGAAATGAGTGCCGCAGCAACATGGTCTGTGAGCAGGCGGGAGTGGGCGTACGGCGGCACTGCCTCTTGCCCTGATGAGACTATGGCAGCATATGTGCTGGACCTCCCTGAATTAATGCGCACAGTTATTACTTTGTTTTGTGTGGCGCCACTTCTTCTCCGTGAGCAATACAGTGACCGGTTGGGAATGTCTGAGGAAACCGATGAACTATGAGAATTTATACACTCACTGTGGTCCAGGCATGGCACAGGTGTCAGTCTGCCGAGTTGCAGATTCCGCTAACCAGTGTTTACAGAGAGTTTTTGTCACACATACCACAATGCCTTGGCTTCATGGTTCAGCTGGTGGCGGACGTGACACAGTTTCAGTCTTGCGCCTCGTTTTGATGTCCTCTTCGGTAAATAGCCTTTGGCTTTTTATCGCTTAGTTCTCCGCAGTTGTTGAGCACTGCCCTTGCTGCCGCTACCTCTACCTTGGCATTGTAGACTATCACCCTAGAGGCTATCCGACTGTATGGAGCAGCTATGACCAGGGATGGTAATTTGGTGATGGTTGAGGAGGTGGATTGATGGCCAGGTTGGGAGTGGAGGAGGTCATGTGTATTGCCCTGATTGGTACACTGACCGTGTTTTAAGGCTCTCGAAAATCCTCCTTATTGGATTGTCTAGCGTATTTTGACCTCGCCTCCAGGGTCAGCACTCTGGTGGTGTGCCCAGTCGTCCGCGCAATAGTTAACACCAATGTGCTGTCAGCAATATATAGTGGGGAACTGGGTGAATTTGTATGAAGTTGTTTGGCAATAGTGATGTTCTTGAGTTGCAGGTGGGAGGCACATCTGCAAATTTAGTTTTCAAGAGTTGCGGTGCACGGGGATTTTTCTTTTTGTGTGTTGTCCCGTAATTATCCGTAGTGGTGCGGCCGTCGCCGCCAGTGAGCGTATGTCAAAAGGCCTCGGTCTCTACAAAACCTTTTTTTAGCGGCAGAATTACTCCAGGTCTCTGAGTATAATTGGTAGATGTGGATCGGTACGAGGGCTTGGGCGGTGGGTGATTGCACGGTATAGCTCTGGTTATTTCCTGTCTGGCGTACTCCAGCGTCTGGGGTATAGAGAGCTGTGACGTCTGCGCATGGAGACATTGGGGATGCTGTGGAGGTAGCGAGGTACGGCGAGATGGCTCCCTGTGGTTTTCGCAACGGTAGGTTTTGGGGCCGGGGTATGGGCAGGGGCTATGCTAGAGAGGCATGCAGATGCACAGGGGGATGGAGGCAGTGTTGTGTTGCCGTGGCCAGGATGGTGACGGCTGGGTCCATTGAGTGGGTGTTTAGGCTTTCATATGCTGCACATACTGGGTGGTGGTTAGTCTGGTAGTGGTGAAACCCTGCTGATGTCCTGTGGTGGCACCGGTTGCCACCACAGGTACGTTGGTAATCCGGCTGTTTCTTTAACGAACGCCCAGACTTCCGAAAATCTAGCCCTCGCCAGGAGCTTCATACGTAAAATTTTGGCGCTGTAGCACCAGCTCGGCCCTGCATCTCCGATCTGGACCCACCCACTGCCTACTTCCACACCTGTTTCTCGGTAGGACGGCCTCTCCGTCATCAGAAGCACTGTTGTTCACTAGGCCACTATCTAACCACAGCTTGGGTCTGTCACCGTTCATCATCCTCCCTCCGCAGTACTTGCTACAACCCGGACTTACTGCGCTCTGACAACTTCACCACTGTCTGACACAGTGTCTCCTCATCGTGACCTAGACCTTTTACATATCTTATTCCACTACGTCTTACACAATGTTCAGGCATGCAAGCCGGGACAAGTGAGTTGCCGTGCACTCTGGGATAGCGGGGTTTTGGGTCAGATGAAAACAGTGTTTGTCTCGAGTATTGGTTTTAAATGGACAAAAGTTTTCCCTGGGACGGGGGCAAGGGAGGAGTGCGATGGGGTTCAGGCGTGCTGAGATGGTTTTATTTGGATCGGCGTCAGTATGGGAGTGCTGATTTCGCTGTGTTGACGATTGGGTGTTGGCTGCACTTCGAGAGACAGGACTGGTGGATGCAACTGTGTAGGTAATACATTTGTTCCACGATGTTCCACGATATTCACCTTGTTCACTGTCCTAGCATCAACAGTTCGGCTCTAACTACACGCGCAGTCCGAGGAGTAAATTGAGAACTTATGAACCTAGGGAGTGTCGCTCGGCGCGTTCCCCTGCTCCCTCATCAGCAGGTGTGTCTATCTAACCCGCCCAGGACCACGGCCTCTGACCCCAATGCAGTAGTGGACGCCCACACCCTAGTCTCTCCCCTAGCCCTCCGGTTTCAACATTTTCAAAATTAAAGTGTAAACTGTTACACTGGTTTTTTGTGTGTGTTTGTTTTCTTAAAAACAATCAGAAGAAACACACAGCAACCCAAAAGATGATGATGATTGAATGGCTAGTTCGAACCTACACTGACAGCACAAAATGGAATTTTTGTGGTGTGCCTGTCACTTTAAATTTTGAAAAAAAAAATGAGGCAAAAGCAACTGTGCCAATTCATCAAACCCTAATAAATTGTCCCACTTAGGTGTTCTGAGATGGAATGTGTGTCAACTAAGAGCATTAAATAGAACGTTCACAAGGTATCCCTGCAAATATTCACAATTGGTACTAGCTGCACTACTAGTGTACAGCAAGGGCCAGCCAAAAGCAAATCAAAAAACTATTATATATAAACGCTATTTTAGCCCTAAGAAAGCCGGTTGGGTTCTCGTATGGCTAGTTCTAACCTCAATGAAAGCACACAAACTGGATTTTTGTGGTGTGCCTGTAAATTTAAGTTTGAAAAAAAAAAAATCGGCAGACTGGGCCTAAGTTCAATCAAATTGTCCCACGTAGCGTGTTTGAGAGGAATGTGTGCACTAAGAGCAAATATAATGTTTGCAAGTCTCCCTCCAAATTATTCACAATATAGGTCCTAGTGCACTACTTACTGCCAGCAAAGCCCAGCCACCAGCAAAAGAAGAAAAAAAAAAACATCTAGCCCTAAAAAGGGCTTTTGGTTGGGTTCTTGTAGACTCACTCTGCCGCCTAACAGTAAAGCTTAGTATATCAGCCTACCATAACACACCCTGCAGAGCTCTCTCACTAAGGCCATCCAGACAGACGATGATGGAGCCAGCGTGGGGAGGGGTAGTCTATTCCAGGGATAACCTGATCAGGCCAGCCAACCACTGCTATCAACGTGTAAGTGTAACACGTCCTGATGGGTGGAGGTGCGAGTCTCCTGGCTTGGGATTGCTGTTTCTGACGCCAAAATCAAAACGGCGGAGGAGAAGATGCCATTTCTCGAGATGGCGAAATTATTCGTCCCGAGCAACGAGCAGTTGCGAGTAAGTAGCAAATGCTCGAACGAGCATCAAGCTCGGCCGAGTGTGTTGCTCATCTCTAATTACTAACTGTAGACAATGCATGTGTCGACGTAGTTGAGTGTTACTCTCAGACAGTGTAGGAACTGGTTTTTGGCTCTGAATGAAAAACTTGTGATTCGGGACAGGAAATAAGACTTCTCTTTACAGGAGGACTTTGCCAATCAAGGCGCCTTTACGTGTATGGCGACTTATAGATTGATGTCCACTAGGGGGTTTATGAAAATTTGCCAAATATGTTTTCCAGGGTGGGACAAGGAAAACATTTACCTCTTTATGTTAACTTGTAAGGAAAGCCCTCAACACCAAAGCATGCCTTTCAAAAAGCCTAATTTCCTCCTGATATGAGTGGCTTAACATCAAAAACGTATTTCTATTCCAGAACGGAGGAACAGAATTCCCAATGCAGACAGCACTCACCATCTCTACCTCTACTAGCCCTTATGTACAATGGCTTTATTCCCCTAGCCAGGGTGCAAACTTCTTTGAACTGGTTACTACTTAAAGGGGCCTGAATGTCATTTATTACTGTACAAAGTATATCTGAAGTGGTAGTTAACATATCTACAAGATGAGCATTACAATCAGCCATTTGAGGGCAAGTAGAATGCGAATTCCCCAGCGCCACAGTGCCCACTTCGCCGCCCACAGTGCCCACTTCAGCAGCCATCCTCGTTGGCCTTTAGCAGCCATAGAGCCCATATTGCCCATAAAAGCTAGCAAGTCCCGACGAATGTCCTCCCAGCAGTCACAGTGCCCCACGTAGCCTCAGTGCCTCTTATTAGCCACATTTCTCCACTGCTACCCAGTAGCTAATGCTTAATATCAGTCACAGTGCACCCAGCTTGGCACGTGCACCCCAAAAAGGGCATCAACAGTACCCTCCGCAGTTCAACAGTTGCCTCAACACTAGTCTCAGTTATCCCCAGGAGTGATCTATCCCTCCCAGCCCACGTAATCAGAGCCAGGGGTGGTCTTGGCATAGATTTAATGGGTGGATTCCCTGGTGTGGTCGCAGATCCTTAAAATCAGCGGATGGAGCCGAACGGTTTGTCCCTTGCCTATTTCTGTGATGGGCTGTGATGGGGCAGGGGGCAGTTCCTGCCCCTGTAACAGGCTGCCTGCACTGCCCTTTTCCCTTCTGAATGATATGATAATTTTACCTTTATTATTTATGGATGTATCAGAAGAGGAGTGGATGTATTACAGGCAGTGACGATTCTCAGCCAGAACATTACACAGACATTGCTGCAGCCCAGATACCGTAGCCCATGCCCCAACAGCACCAGCCTGGGCTGTGTGTTAGTACCTAGATCGCAGGTGTAGGGAAGAGGTGAGTGCTGGAAGTTGGGGAGGGCGTGCTTATAGTATTGGAGTCTGGTGGAGGGATGTGAGCCTCGTGACTGGGGAAGAGGGGCAGTTCTATCCCCAGGCATGGGGTCAAGCGCCTCTGTGACCATCTGATCGTTACCACCCTCCCCAACTCACATAAAACAGGAGGGTGTCACATGCTGGCCGTTGTGGCTGAATTTAATTAAATGTCACCATGATGATGCGTGTTCAGTACCATTTTTTTTTCATAGTCTGAAGTGGAAGCAGCTGTTCGAAAATTTCGATTTAAGATTGGCGGATGCCTCGCTCTCTTTTATGAGTGGAGGATGCTGCACCATTTATGAGTGGAGGCTGCTGCCTCTTTAATTGAATGGAGGCTGTTACTGGATTAATTGTATTGAGTGGAGGTGTTGTGGTCATTTTTAGTGACGTATGAGTGGAGGGTTGTTTGCTGCCTGATTTTAGCAGAGGTGGAGGGCTGCTGCAGTCAATTTAGTGAGTAAGTGAGTGAAGTTCTGGCTGGCCATTTATGAGATGAGCCGCCGCGGGCGTCTGGGTTGTTGGAGCACAATTTTAGATATCTGGGGGCCTGATCCAATTTGCATCAGGAGCACTGGCGTCTTGTAATCGCCACGGACGAGGGGGGTCTGTTTGGTGTTGACAGATTGGAAGGGGAGCTTATGTGTTGTCATTTTGGGGATGTTGCGGTGAGTATGTACTATTGAATTGGGGGAGCGTTACCGCGGTGCTGGTTAGCGATTCGCTAGGCGTTTTTAAGAAACGAGTTTGGGAGAGGTTCCGAGCTGGGGCCACATGTTTAGATTTTGCCAGTGGCAATTATCGAGCCAATACCCTGTGCAGTAGTTAGTAACAGTCCCTAGATAGTCAAAGAACTTGCACTGCAGTCGCTATTGCCCTACAGCATCACCGGTCGCCCTCTGCTCCAGTACGGCGAAGTATCCGCAATGGCATTCACGATTGTTTCACCTCCTCAGTATAGTCGACTGCCACCCCCTTGCATTCACATGGGCTTATAGTTGTTCCTAAATTCTCCCCATTAGAATCATGATGCTCCCTCCCCCACTTCTTCCCCTCGTATTCCACAGCTCCTCCCGAGCTATGTATGTCCAAGTGCCCTCTCACCCACACTCCGGAAACAAAAAAAGTCTTTAATATCTTTACCGCTACCAACTTTTGCCAGCGTTGATTTTCCTGCAGACTTGCGTCTGTAAGACGTATGGCTCTGAAGCTAGCACACATACATATGACGTTTGTTATCGACTTTCAGAGCTGTGCAGGATAAGGAAGAAGATGGATGCTGCAATGGGTGCTTAGGGTTGAGCAACGGCCAAGCTGTGATGCGTTCATACCCTGTCCTCGGCTTCCGGCTCTCCCAGTCGAGCACAGGCAGAGAGGGTAAGTGGAATACCTATAAGCCCTGTGTCTTTACCGGTTAACTGTAGATCATGCGCTGTTTTCGACGTATGTTGGTTGTTTTATTCAGTAATCAAGTAGGGAACTGGTTGGTTGAGGAGGTGGCTATTTACTAAGAGTCGGATGGATGCAGTAAGAGTTTTCCGTACCGAGGATCATTGCAAATAAGGCTCGTGCTTTATCGGTCACGTCTGAGACCTTATAGCCATTGTTTCTCTCTTCCGATGCAAATGGCAAAATTTTGATGGGGGAAAATGCAAATATGGTTTGCCAGGGCTGGGGAAAAAGAAAACCAATGCTTCTTTTTTCGCAACCCTTGAAAGGCAGCTCCAACTTTACACCAGATGTACATATGAACTTTTCACACATGACGCCTTATCAATGACCATGATGTGGTTGATTAACCAAAACCAAAATATCTAGTTAGCAGAGAGAGACAGTTTTCCAATTAGGGTAGACAGAGAGTGTTGTCGATGTGTGTTGGTCAGTTTTGTGGATGCTGGTGCTTCAGGTGTTTCCCAGATGGTGGACAATGATTACAGCCACTGATCTGTTGGTGAGACTGGGTGCGCAGCCAGCGTTTACCTTCCAGGTTTAATCCTCCTCAGATCCTTTGGAAGGTCTCCCTCACAATTCTGCCAAATGTTTCTGCAGGAGTTAAAAAACTGTGTTAGAATTTTTTCACTTGGAAAATGTGAAAAAAAAAAAAATAACATTACAAAACCCCCCACCCCATTAAGTCTCAGTCTTTGGACTCACCTTGGCTGTTGTACAGGTTCTTGTTTGGTTTTGCGATTCTGCATCTCATTGGTAAAATGTGATTATCCACCGAATAGTTCTTGGTCACTTTCTAGCAGGGATTTTTTGCCTTCCGTGAGTAGGAGATGGACTGTTTTTGGGATATTATTACTGAGACTGCATGAGTTTGAGAAGATACATAACATCAGGGATTAAAAGAAGGAACTCATGAATAACCTGCCTCCACCAGACATTTTTCATTGAGTATTCATGTATAATTAATGCTTGTATGATGAAATGGTCTGGCAGACCAGCTACTGCTCCCATCTGATCTATCCGTCAAGGCTGTCCCCATGAAGAGAGGGATGTTCCCTGATGTTACTTGCTGTCTTACCTGAGACTCTCTGGTGATTTGATTTGCTTAAAGTGTAAAGAATGAACGCTCCCAAATTCATGCATGTTAATGTCAAAGTCTCCGGGGGTTAGGACCTGTGGACCACGGTCCTTGCTCTAATTTCATATCGGTTATTTTGTTTTTACTGTACTAGACCTGTTCTGTACTCGGACCACCACTGCATAGATACATTCACCCCCTCATCATGTCTTTTTGACGGCTGGGGTTGGGTGATTTCAGTAGGGTAGGTGGGGATAGACATCATAGATCAATGGTTCTTGAGTGGTCGGTATTCTGACCACCATTAAGAATGAGATGCGTTCTAGAATAACCATCATATTGTAAAACACACACAGCAGTAGAAGCAGGTCTCCAATGCCGTGTCTTGTAGTGGAGATCATAGAAGCCATCTGTGGAGGAAACAGTAGACAATGTGTGGGGGTTATATACGATTGCTCCAGACACCATGTGCGTAATGAAGGGTCCAATCCTGGACACCGTGATTCACCTACAGTCAGATTTAGGACTACTTCCTTACCGCTCGGAGCCAGGTATTAAGAGTCCCGGCAAATCCTGTAGATTGTTCTGATGTCACCAAAGATGTTGTTCATCACGGCTAAGGTACCGAAATCAGCGCGATTTTCAGTATGACCAGCACTGTCCTATGTTAAGTGTTATCTGCTGTTTTTTATGTCTTGTGAGGAAAACAGTAGATGTTTATGGACTAGTACCAGATTATTCTACCATAATGAATCTACAGTGGTGTTGTTAGTCAGTTGTAAGAGGAGGGAATAGGGACTCAGCCAGGACGAGTTTAACGGGGGTCTATAGAGATATGAAAGACCTGCAGCAGTACTGTGTATGATTTCCTGCTGTGGGGAACGCCTAGCCCACAAGTCATTTCTGCTGCAATAACCTGGCGTTTGGGATAGGCAATGGTCTTAAGCTTCTATGAAGCCGTATGGTTCCTCCGGAGACGTATTAATCCTATGACGAAGAATGATTGTTTCCGGTCCTGGGGGGAAGACAAGAGGATGATGGGATGATTATGCTATTGTACTTAAGTTGGTGTGCTGATATGGACTGGTATACAGACAGTGATGTGAGAGATAGCGATAATCGCATCTCTAGTCAGCTCGTGTACATTGTGGTGTATCAGGGGCTTGGTAGCTTTGCGTATATACGTAAGTGTGTATGGGGCCCTGGACGTAAGTCAGTATGTACAATGTGTATGGAGCTCTGGGTACTGATATTCAGTCTTGTTACAATGTGTATGGTCTCTTGGTTAGAAGAGTGCCGTGTGTATAGGGCTTTGGCTAGATTGGGCTGTGTACTTGTTGGCTTGTTAGTCATGTTTTTTAGGAGAAGCGGTTTTGAGTACAAAGTGATTGGGATAATGCAGCGACGCAATCTATCAGTCTTATGTGTCGAGCTATGTTGAGTGCTGGACAAGCTGCCTACTCTCCCTCGCTACTTGTCCCGCAGAAGATTTTGCTTGTACTGTGGGTCCAGGAGAGTGAATACCCAGTATCATAGTATATAAGGCTGGAAAAAGACGCAAGTCCATCAAGTCCAACCTTTAAGAATTGAATAAATGTTTAACCCCATAACCTGTGATATTTTTTCTCTCCAGAAAGGTATCTAGGCCTCACTTGAACATGTACAACCGCCATAACAACCTCCTGCGGCAGAGAGTTCCATAGTCTCACTGCTCTTACAGTAAAGAATCTTTGTCTATGTTGATGGTAATATCGCCTCTCCTCTAGGCGTAGAGGATGCTCCCTTGTCCTGGTCACAGGCCTAGGTATAAAAAGATCTTTGGAGAAATCCTTGTACTGTCCGTTCAGGTATTTGTACATTGTAATGAGGTCTCCCCTTTTTCTAAACCGAATAATCCCAAATTTTTTAATCTGTCAGTGTATTCTAATCCCTCCATTCCCCTAATAATCCTGGTTGCTCTCCTCTGCACCCGTTCCAGCTCTACTATATCCTTTTTATACACTGGTGCACAAAACTGTACACAATATTCCATGTCTTTGTCATCAGAATCTATTCCTCTCTTGATACATCCCATAATTTTATTTGCTTTAGCAGCTGCCTGGCTCTGGTCACTAAAATTGAGTTTACCATCCACCAATACCCCGAAGTCCTTTTCAGCTGCAGTTTTACTAAGTAATTGACCGTTTAGAACATAATTATAGTTTCCATGGCCCAAGTGCATAACTTTACATTTATCTACATTAAACCTCATCAACCATTTCTCTGCCCACTCCTCAAGCTTCCACAAATCCCTCTGTAATGCTCAACTATCGACCTCAGTATTTATTACTTTACACAGCTTAGTATCATCTGCAAATATTGAAACTTGACTGTGTAAAACCCACTACAAGGTCATTAATAAAAATATTTAAAAAAGTGGCCCCAATACTGACCCCTGTGGCACTCCACTGGTAACATCAACCCAATCTGAGAATGTGCCATTAATGACCACCCTCTGTTTTCTATCAATAAGCCACTACTTCACCCAAATGCACAGATTTATCCTATTCCCAGCAGTCTCATTTTATTATACCGAAATTTATGTGGAACGGGTGTTCCCAAAGCTTGAAAAGTTCCGATATACAACATCCGCAGCGTCTCCAAGATCAGTCTTGAAACTACCTCTCGTAGAAAACAATCAGATTAGTCTTGACAGACTATCTCTCAAAACCATGCTGACGCCTGGGTGATAGGTTGTGCCACACTGAGATACTCCAGGATAGCACTCTAACAAACCCCTCCTCCCAATATTTTCCCCACACACAGAATGTAGACTCACTGACGTCTGTAGTTTCCAGGATCGACTATTTGATCTTTCTTTTGTATATTGGTACCAATTTGCTATGCGCCAGTCATGTGAACATAAACCAGTCCTCATGTAATCTTCAAATATTAAAAATAACGGTCTGTACTATCAGCGCCGTTACATAATTCATGGCGAACGCCGGGGGTGATGCCATTTGGGCCCGGTGTAATTTATCTATCTAGTGGTTTGCCGAGGCTGGCGCTTTTGCCTACCTCTCTTCCTGGGTGAAACTGCTGACATTCACCAAAAAAGAATTTACATTATTCCTCACTTGTGTCTATTCACCAGCGGGATTTCCTGGGTAAAGACAGTTAGGAAGGCGGAACATTCAGTAGATTGGCCCTTTCCTATCCCTTCACATGACCCCATGTTTATTTCTGAAGGGACCCCACACTCACGGTTTTTAGTTTCTTTCATTATTATATTAGTGAAAAAATATTTGGATGATTTTTTTGCTCTCCTGGACCAATATTTCTTCAGTCTCTATTTGCAGCCTTTATCTGCTTTTACAGGAATTTATTTTTCATATCTCATGCACTGTAAGCCTCGATCGACCTACCTCACGTTTAGCACTTGAACGCCTTTATCTTTATCGCTATGCCTTTCCTTACAAGACTAGTTAGCTCAAATGGGCTTTTTTCTTGTTCCTTTTATGCTGTTTCCATAGGTATGTGTCTTCTCACAGGACTTTTTCAGAAGATATGAGAAAAGTCCCATTTTTTGGGGGGGGGCTTTTGTCTTTGAGAACATTATCCCAGTCTATGCCTTTAAGGTCTTCCCTTAGTTGCTGAAAATTTGCCCTCCTGAAGTTTAGAGTGTTGGTTGCCCCTTCACTAACGCTCTTAGTAAAGCGTAATACAAAATCAATGATATTATGATCACTATTCCCCAGGTTCCCCCCAACCTGAAGTTTTGATACCCTATCAGGTCTGTTGGTAAGGATAAGGTCCAGCAGTGCCCCTTCTCTTGTTGGCTCCAGGACTAGTTGCGACAGGTAATTGTCTTTTGTTGTTGACAAGAACCTGCTACCTTTGAAGGACCTGCAGGTTTCTGCCCCCCAGTCAATATCTGGGTAATTGAAGTCCCCCATGATAAGTACTTCACCATGCTTTGAAGCTGCATCCATTTCACTTATCAGCATTTCCTCTGCTGCCTCCATTATATTTGGAGCCTTATAACAAACCCCTAGTAATATTTTATTATTCTTTTTCCCTCCTCTTATCTCCACCCATAGGGACTCCACATTTGCATTTGCGTTACTGATGTCATCTCGCAAGACAGGCTTGAGGCAAGAATTCACATATAAACAAACCCCTCCCCCTTTTTTATTTATACGATCCTTTCTAAAAAGACTATAACCATCTATAGTAACAGCCCAGTCATAGCTACTGTCCAGCCATGTCTCGCTGATACCCACTATATCATATTTCCGCTCCAACATCAAGAGTTCCTCCATTTTGTTTGTGAGGCTTCTGGCATTTGTGTACATACACTTTATATGGTTTTCCCTGTCCGTATTCCTTTTGTTCTTATTCCCCAAACTCATTCCAGCCCCCCTTCCTTCCCCCATGGATTATGACTCTTCCCAGCTCTCTATCTACACTGTCTATTTGCCCTGCACGAGTGTAGTTGCCCTCCCCCCAGGTCTCTAGTTTAAACACACCTCCAAGGTTCTAGCCATTTTTCCCCCAAAACAGCTGCCCCCTCCCCATTGAGGTGCAGCCCATCCCTACTGTAGAGCCTGTAGCTGACAGAAAAGTCAGCCCAGTTTTCCATGTACCCAAAACCCTCCTTCCTACACCAACTTTTGAGCCACTTATTTACCTCCCTGATCTCCCGCTGCCTTTCTGGTGTGGTACGTGGTACAGGCAGTATTTCGGAGAAAACTACCTTTGAGGTCCTTGCCCTGAGCTTATGGTCTGAATCCCTGAAATCATTTTTAAGGACCTTCCACCTACCTCTTACTTTGTCATTAGTGCCAATGTGGACCATGACCGCTGGTTCCTCACCAGCCCCTCCCAATAATCTGTCAACCCGAGCCCCCGGCAAACAACACACTGTTCGGTCTGCACGGTCTTTGTGACAGATTGTCCTGTGTGTTCCCCTAATAATCGAATCTCCCACTACCAGCACCTGTCTGACCTTGCCTGTGCTCCCATTACCCTTCTTACTGAAACAGACAGTCCCCTGGTTGCTAGAGGCCATGTCTTGCTGCAGCATTGCTGCCCCAGAGCTCATATCCCCCTCATCGGCCAGCCTGGCAAACTTATTGGGGTGCACCAGATCAGGACTAGACTCCCTACAACTCTTCCCTTTACCCCGCCTTCTACATGTTACCCAACTAGCTGCCCCCTCACTGTGCACCTCCATACTTCCCTCCCCACACCCATCTTCCCTAGAGAGTTTGTGCTCCAGGAGCAGCAAACTTCGCTCCATATTGTCAATTACCCGCAGCCTTGAAACTTGCTCATTTAGATCCAGAATCTGGGCTTCCAGATGAGCAATTTTTTACACATCCCAAACAGCAGTATTCCCCCTCAAACGGCTGTTCAAGGAAAGCATACATGGCACAGGATGTACACTGTGTAGCAATGCCACTTATGGAGTCCATTGTTCTAATGGTGATCACAATAGAAATATGCACGGAAAGAAGAATTTACAGTCAAAGTAACACAAAATACAGCAGTTACCTGCTAAAGCCCCTCAAACTTAAATCCCTTAAACGTAAGTCACACTTAAGACACTGCACACACTTCGGATTAATGCACACTCGCCACCAAGCTCCCACACTCGCTTTTCTGATGCTTTTTTTAAAGGTTATCTGCCACAAAAATCTGCAGAGCTCACTGCAACAAGATCTGGCTGCAAACCCAACCAGTAATCAGTGCTGGAATAAATTCTTTGAACGCGAGGGTCACGGGATAGCATGAAATCTGCCATATGCGCCAGAGTCGCAAGAATTCACTCTCACTGGCCTGACTGTCCATTTCCTCCTCCTCCACCTCCTCCAACTCCTCTTCTTCTGCCCATACACGCTGAACAGTGAAGGACTGAGCAATGCTCCCCTCTTCTGTCTCGCCAACATTCTCCTCCTCCTCATCCTCCTCCACCTCCTCCGATATGCGCTGAGAAACAGACCTGAGGGTGCTTTGGCTATCAACAAGGGAATCTTCTTCCCCCGTCTCTTGTGATGAGCGCAAAGCTTCTGACTTCATGCTGACCAGAGAGTTTTTCAACAGGCCAAGAAGCGGGATGGTGAGGCTGATGATGGCGGCATCGCCACTGACCATCTGTGTTGACTCCTCAAAGTTACTCAGCACCTGACAGATATCAGACACCCACGTCCACTCCTCATTGTAGACTTGAGGAAGCTGACTGACCTGACTACCAGGTCTTGAGGAAGTTGACATCTGGCAGTCTACAATCGCTCTGCGCTGCTGGTAAACTCTGGATAACATGGTTAATGTTGAATTCCACCTCGTGGGCACGTCGCACAACAGTCGGTGGAGGCAGTTGGAGGCGGCGCTGCGCTGCCCTGAGAGTGGCAGCATCTGTGCTGGACTTCCTGAAATGCGCACAGATGCGGCGCACCTTCGTTAGCAAATCAGACAGATTGGGGTATGTCTTGAGGAACCGCTGAACTATGAGATTTAACACATAGGCCAGGCATGGTTTCATAGCCGCCACCAGGTTACGGCCGTTGTCACACACAACCATGCCTGGCTTCAGGTTCAGCAGTGCCAGCCACAGTCTGCGCCGTGAAGCCCTGTAATAGCTCTTGGGCGGTGTGCCTCTTATCGCCTAGGCTCAGCAGTTTGAGCACCGCCTGCTGTAGCTTAGCGACGGAACTGCTGCTGTGACTAGAGCTACCGACTGATGGCGCCATGCACACGGATGCTAAATTGGAGGAGGAGGTGGGGGAGGGGTGGGAGGAGGAGGAGGCATATTAGGCCTGAGAGACCTGGACCGAGGTAGGCCCCGCAATCCTCGGGTCAGCAGTATATGACCAGCCCCAGGGACAGACTTGGTCCAAGCCTCCACCAAGTTAACCCAATGTGCCATCAGCGATATATAGTGGCCCTGCCCGGCAGCACGTGTCCGTGGTTAGGTGGACCTTGTCAGAAACGGCGTTGGTCAGGGCATGGATGATGTTCTCTGACACGGGCTGGTGCAGGGCTGGTACGGCACATCGGGAAAAGTAGTGGCGGCTGGGGACCGAATACCGAGGGGCGGCCGCCGCCATGAGGTTGCGAAAGGCCTCGGTCTCTACCAGCCTATAGGGCAGCATCTCCAGGCTGAGTAATTTGGAGATGTGGACGTTGAAGGCTTGGGCGTGTGGGTGAATTGCACTGTATTTCCTCTTGCGCTCCAGCGCCTGGGGTATAGAGAGCTGGACGCTGCGCATGGAGACATTGGTGGATGCTGTGGAGGATCGTGGAGGCGAAGGTGTGGTTTTCGCACGGGAGTTGTTTGGGCCGGTGTCCTGGGCAGGGTGCTGACTATCAGAGGCAGCAGATGACACAGGGGAAGGAGCAGTGGTGTGCCCGGCTGGAGGTGAACGGCCTTGGTTCCATTGAGTGGGGTGTTTAGCATTCATATGCCTGCGCATACAGCTGGTGGTTAAGCTGGTAGTGGTGGAACCCCTGCTCATCCTGGTGTGGCACAGGTTGCACACCACAGTCCGTCGATCATCTTTAAAGAACCTCCAGACTTCAGAAAATCTAGCCCACGCCACGGGAGCTTCACTACGTGAAACATTTGGCGCTGATGCACCAGCTCTGGCCCTGCCTCTCCGTCTGGCCCCACCACTGCCTCTTCCAACCTGTTCTCCTTGAGGACTCGCCTCCGTCTCAGAAGCACTGTGTTCACCCGGCCTATAAACCCAGCTTGGGTCTGTCACCTCATCATCTTCCGATCCCTCAGTCTGCTCCCCCCTGCCCTGACAACAACTTCACCACTGTCTGACAACCGTGTCTCCTCATCGTCCGATACCTCTTTACACACTTCTTCCACTATGTCAACAATGTCATCATCACCCACAGACTGCGACCGTTGGAAAACCAGGGCATCGAGAAAGAGCTGAGCAGCAACCTGAGAAGTGGTTTGTGACTCTGGGAAGGGTCCAAACAGTTGCCGGCTCAAATGCCTTATTTTCCTGGGAGGGGGCAGACTGGGGGGAAGGAGGTTGAGGTGGAGAAGCTGAAGGAGTGCTCACTTGGGTAACATGTGTTGACTGCGTGGAAGACTGACTGGTGGACAAATTAGTTGAAGCATTGTCCGCAATCCTCAACATCACCTGTTCACACTGTTCTGGCCTCAACAGTGCTCTACCACGAGTCCCAGTAACTTGAGACATGAAGCTAGGGAGTGTAGCTCTGCAGCGTTTCCCTGCTCCCTCATCAGCAGGTGGTGTCTCACCCCGCCCAGGACCACGTCCTCTGACCCTTGCAATAATTGGATGCCCACTTCCATGCCCACTACCCCTAGCCCTCGGGTTCAACATTTTCAAAATTAAAGTATATTTTATAGGCAAAACAGAAATATATACTAATTTTTTTTTTAATAGAGCAAAAACGTGCAGAAGAAATCAGACAGCAACCACAGAAGATGATTTCTATGGCTAGTTTCTAAGCACACAAAAGTGTCACTTTAACTTTTGAAAAACGCTAATGTAGCCCTAACAAGGGCTGTTGGGTTCTTGGAGAATCACTCCTGCCTAACAGTAATCTACTAGAGCACCCTAACGATATCTCTGACCAGCAGCAGCTCTATCCCTAACGGCATCCAGACAGAGCCTGATCAGGCCAGCCAACCACTGCTATCGACATTTAAGTGTACCATATGATGCTGGGTGTACTGCAGAGTCTCCTGGCTTGTGATTGGCTCTGTTTCTGGCCGCCAAAAATCAAAACGCCGCGAGATGCCATTTTCTCGAGCGGGCGAAATAGTCGTCCGAGCACCGAGCAGTTGCGTGTATGCTCGCTCATCTCTAGTATCAACGAATGATAATTTTAAGGTTATTTAATTAAATATCCTGTACCGAGTATACTATTCACCTCACATGGTATTCAAAGCTGGATTGAAATCAGATTCCAAATGCCATCGATGTAAACAGATATTCCACATATTATGTGGTTCTGTCCACAAGATCTACTAAAAAATATGGGTATGGTTCTACCATGCGAACCCTTATTTGGCACCAGGGCATATACTACAGAGATAGCAATTTCAAAAATTAGAAAAAGATTAGTAGCGAAATTATTATTTTTGGGTCGCTTGAATTTGATAAAAAAATGGAAGGGGGTCAAAAAACCTGATATTAGAAACTGGCAGAACTTAGTGGAAAAAGTCCGAAGGTATAAATCCAGCATAAAAATTGACGGTGTTGAAGCCATAATTTGGAAGGAATGGAGTTCTGAAGAGGAATAGTTGGTGTTTTTTTCAATTCTTTTTTTTGAAGTCACCCCAGAACGGGAGGGGGGGGGGGGTATAAGGCGATAACTGAATAGTTCTACAACAGTGGCTTTCAGACAATTCTATGAATCTTTGAATAGTACAACCAAATACTTGAACCAAACTTCTCTGAATAGACCTGGAAATCTATGGGAAACATATATGGTCCATCTAACCTCACATTTGAGAGACTTTATAGAGAAACTTCTTACATCCAGGTGTACAAGCCTTGTAATATTATATGAATGAAGACTGGTGGCTGTACTCACTGCCAAAATGCTTTATCTAAGTATTGAATAGTGTAAATAGTAATTATATTATTTATTTAGGTTTTTGTATTGTGAATAAGATTTCTTACATTCTGTTTTAACTTTTAAAAAAGTTATTGTTATATTAAACTGCAAATTTGAAAAACATGAAAGGGTCTATAAACATATTGCTTGCATTGTACCTGTTTTGGTGAGAAAAGATTTTTTGGCTATAGATAATCTTCTATATAGCGATTTTTAAAGTTACTGTAAATAATTTGAGGACCGAAACAGATGACTAAACTAAAATAAACAAAAAAAATAAATACAAAATCAGTGGCCGCTTAAATACTTAGATATACAACTACCGAAAGATCCATCAGACCTCTTTTGGATCAACTATGTTTCGCTCCTGAACTCAGTTGATACACAGCTCAGACAACTGGCCATTCCTGGATAGGTAGAACCAACATACCTATATAATACCCAAATTTACCTACCTTCTCCAAACAATGCCCATCGCGCTCCTCAGATCATATCTTATGCGAGCATGTAGACTATTCTCTTTTGTATCTAGACTGCACTACATGCAGCAAATCCAAACCAAGAAAAAAGGAGGCCTAGGGCTCCCAGATCTTACCAATAATTATTGGATAACCAATACAGCGCTGGCTATCCTTTGTCAGGAAACCGGCGACCTCCTTATGCGCCTCGCTAGAACAAACACTACTCACGCACTCTGAACACTTACAAACGCTTACAAATTTGGGGTATACCCCATAAACACATATTACGCAGTAACAGCTGTTTGCTCTCCTCCACTATCAGGGTTTGGCAAACCTTTCAGAGGAAATGGAATATCCTACCTCCGATTCCAGATGAACTGCCAGCTTGCCTGTTACCACAAGTAATAGATCTGAAACTCCCATTAGACACTACACCCTGGAAACAATTAGAAGACTACACCGTCAAGGAGTTAAAGTTAGCTGCCTCAGACAACCCAGCACTTACTAAAATAGTTAAAGATAGAAAACCCCCATTATATTTCCTACAAATACACAGAATAAATACAATTTGCCCGCAAATAGTAACAAATTTGTCAAAAACACCTAAAGTAACATGGTTAACTGAACTGCTATCGGAACCATACTCCAGTAAAGGTTTGGGTGCAAGGATAGGGAGCAGTCTTTTGGAACAACAAGCGGGGCACTCATTCTCATCTTTAACAAAATGACAAGAGGATCTAGACAAAATATTAACACCAGAAGAAGAAAAAATTATGTAAGCAAGCTCGGGTGGTTTCTCTAGATCAGGGAAGCTAATATAACAGCCTAACGCTATCCCTGCAGCAGCAGCAGCTCTCTCTCTAACGGCATCCAGACAGAGAATGATCCGAGCAGCGCGGGCAGGGGCTAGTCTATTCCAGGGTCACCTGATCAGGCCAGCCAACCACTGCTATCGACGTGTAAGGGTACCACGTCATGCTGGGTGGAGTGCAGAGTCTCCTGGCTTGTGATTGGCTCTGTTTCTGACCGCCAAAAATCAAAACGGCGGGAAATGCCATTTTCTCGAGCTGGCGAAATACTCGTCCGAGCAACAAGCAGTTTCGAGTACGCTAATGCTCGGACGAGTGTGTTCGCTCATCTCTATTGGTAACTTAATTATATGTACTGTTACCTTAGAGTTTGCTATACAAGAGTCAAGTCTGCAACCACTAGGCTGCACAAGAGTCAAGTCAGCAACCACTGGGCTGCACAAGAGTCAAGTCAGCAAAGGATCATTACCGTCGAATGCATCGACAAACCCTCTCCCGTCCCGGCACGAAGCTTGGCGGCGGCGACGAGCGGAGACGTCGACTGCATCAGCAGCGTTGAGCGAGCAACTCAGCGGCAGAGATGGAGGTTGCGAGCCGGCAGAGCCAGCGGGTCCTTCCCCTGGCTTCTCCCCACCTGCAGAGTCTCCTGGCTTGTGATTGGCTCTGTTTCTGGCCGCCAAAAATCACAACGGCGGGAGATGGCATTTTCTCGAGCTGGCGAAATACTCGTCCGAGCAACGAGCAGTTTCGAGTACGCTAATGCTCGAACGAGCATCAAGCTCGGACGAGTGTGTTCGCTCATCTCTAATTACTACCTGATGAAAGCCACCACGGTTCCGTAGACACGATCCAAGATGGCATCCATAGCCCCTTCTCTGGCGGGAACAGCGCTCTTGGAGCAGCTGACTACTTCCGACCTGGATCCAGCTGACTTCCCAAGCCTGGAACCACCCACTTCTCCTACCCTCACTGCAGCTAATAATCCGCAGCAACTCCTTGCCACAGCCTACCCACGGCAAGTGATGTCCCCTCTCTATTCAGCAGGAGCCGGGGACCTGCCAAACATGGAGAGAGACTATCTGCAGGCACCACATGGGGTTAGCGAAGCACACCACACAAGCTGCTCCACACGGCCTGTTTCCAGACCCCGGGACTTCTCCAATAGTCCTCCAGCCCCCTATATTATAAGCACTCCTCTCTGTTTTGGAGACCAGAATCCATCTATGCTTGTCCAACAATATACAGATATGGGCAAAGGTAGCAAGCTGTCACTGCCCCCATCCCCGGTCTTGCCGATGGAGGCGACAGATGCATCCATGTTGAGCCTGTAGGTGGACCTGCCGTGGAGGTCCTCAGCCATCATGGTGAGACGGGCCTAAGCACAGCTACCCTGCCAAGCAAATTGTCACCGGCAGCAACCACACATAGCTCGGACCTCCGACTCCCATGGAGACAGCAATCGCAGGCCCTGAGACCATCACTGGACTGCATGCCGTCTGCCATCTGATTTGATCTGGTCTCATATACAGCAGCTATCTACAAAACAAGATTTCAAGATATCAATAGCAGAAGTTAAGGAGGCATGCAGGGCAAAAATAGCCTTAGTTCAGCAAGACTTGCAGCAAGTGGCACAAAGAGTAGACCATCTAGAGGATGACCACTGTGCAGCTAGAACAGTGGTTGTTGCACTACAAGGTCAAGTTCATATGCAATCCAATACCATAACAGAACTACAACGACATATTGAGGACCTAGATAATCAGGGCAAAGACATAGGACTTTCATAGATATCTCCAAGGCCTTTTCATCCACATCCTCGAGAGACCTCCAGATACTCCAGTGTGGCTGGACACATCGCACAGGGCCCTATGACCAAAGCCCACTGCCGGAAACCCTAGAGATGCTGAGTCACAGACTTTGCTCTTAAAGAAGAAATAAAGGGCCAAAGTGAGGTCCAGGAGGGCTACTGTTTACTTGGGCACAAAATAAAGCTGTATCAGGACCTCTCCTGAATAACTTTCATGCAACAACGTGCCTTGTGACCCCTGCTGGCCCAGTTAAGTTATAATGCGATCCACAAATAGATGGGGGTTTCCCTTCTAATAGCCTACAAAGAGGGCAAGACAGCCCAATGCTGGGTGGGTAGAAATGTTGAATGGGAGGGTGCGGCTGAACGGTCCTATGGCGTGGTCCTACCAGTACATAACTAACATAATCAGTTACCATCACATCCCTATTATAGACCATGATTAAAATACTATTGCTGAATGTGAAAGGCTTGAATACTAATACTAAGCAGCGTCTTGCCCTTTTGGCTTCAGCCATTGCCCGCCATACCGTAGCACGGCGGGCAATGGCATCGCATGTGGAGAGAAGGAGGAGGTGAGCTCAGCTCACCCCCGCCCCTCTCCATAGGAACATATGGCGCACGACGCCATACTACAGAGAAAGATAGGACATGTCCTATCTTTTTACGGGCTACGGTGCGGCACCATACCGCTCCCGTTGGCCACCGTGCGCCCATTGCTGTCTATGGGGGACATATACACTCACCGGCCACTTTATTAGGTACACCATGCTAGTAACGGCAGCCATAGAGCCCCTATTGCCCCATATCAGTCACAATGCCTCCCAGCAGTCACAGTGCCCCACAGTAGCCTCAGCAGTCACAATGCCTCCCAGCAGTCACAGTGCCCCACAGTAGCCTCAGTGCCCTTATTAGCCACAATTCTCCACTGCTACCCAGTAGCTAATGCTTCCTATCAGTCACAGTGCACCCCAGCGGTCACAGTGCACCCCAGCAGTCACAGTACCCCTCAGCAGTCACAGTGCTCACACTAGTCTCAGTATCCCCAGTAGTGACTACCCCCCAGCAGTCACATCGCCAGGGGTGGTTTGGCCATAGATTTAACTGGGTGGATTCCTGGTGGGCCGCAGCTCTAAAACAGCTGATGGAGCCGACCGGTCCCTCCATGCTGTGATGGGCTGTGATGGGGCAGGGCAGTTCCTGCTCCCTGTATACAGGCTGCCTGCACTGCCCTCTTTCCCTTCTGCATCTATATGATAATTTTACCTTATTATATGGATGCACAGCAGAGGAGTGGAAGTACAGGCAGCACATTACATCCAGCACATTACACAGACATGCTGCAGCCAGATACAGTAGCCCATGCCCCAACAGCACAGCCTGGGCGTAGCAGCATGGAGGAAGAGGTGAGTGCTGGAAGGTTGGGGATGGGGTCTTATATATTGTGAGTAGGGGAGGGAGGAGCGTGACTGGGGAAGAGGGGAGCTTCTATCCCCAGGCCTGGTCAAACCCTCTGTGACCCTGATCGTTACCACCCTCCCCCACTCACAACATACAGAGTGCGTTCACATGTGGCGTTTTGGGAATTTTAAAACATGTTACCATGTGATTGGCTGCTTTCATACCATTTTTTTTCATTGCTGGAAGTGTAAGCAGCTGTGAAAATTTTATTTTCAGTGGAGGCTGCTGCTCATTTTATTGAGTGGAGGATGCTACTCATTTTATTGAGTGGAGGCTGCTGCTCATTTAATTGAATGGAGGCTGTTACTGGAAATTTTATTGAGTGGAGGCTGTTGCTGGTCATTTTATTGAGTGGAGGCTCCTGCCTGTCATTTTAGTGAGTGAAGGTTGCTGCCTGTCATTTTAGTGAGTGGAGGCAGCAACTTGACGTGGTGGCAGCACAATTTTAGGTATCTGGGGGCCTGATCCAAAATTTGCATCAGAGCCACTGGCGTCTTGTAACGCCACTGGAGAGGGGGGTCTTTTTGTGTTGTCACTGTGGAAGGGGAGGCTTATTTGTTGTCATTTGGGGAGGTGAGTATGTATATTGGCATTGGGGGAGGTTACCGGGTGCTGGTTACAGATCGCATGCTTTTGTATAGAAACGCGTTTGTGATCGGTCCGAGCTGGGGCCACTTTTAGATTTTTTACCAGGGCCCTCTATAGCCAATACCCTGCAGTAGTAACAGCCCCTAGTTAGTCAAACTGCCCTGCAGTAGCCATTGCCCTTACAGCATTCACAGGGCCCCCAGTAGGCAATATCCGCCATCAGTCACAGTTTCCTCCAGTAGCTCATGCCCCCAGCATTCACAGTGCTTCTAGTAGCCAATTCTCCCCATAAATCACTGCCCCCCCCCCCCCCCCCGTATCCACAGCTCCTCCAGCAGTCACAGTGCCTCTCCACACTCCGAAAAAAAAAAGTCTTTAATCTCCCCGCGCAACGCCAGCAGTGGCTTCTTCCTGCAGACTGCGCCTGTTATACGTATTGGCTCTGAAGCTAGCACACCTGACATCATGACGTGTATCGATTCAGAGCTGGTCAGGCTAAAGGAAGAAGATGGCTGCTGGCACTGTGCCAGGGGAGCAAGGAAAGGTGAGTATCATACACAGTGCTTCTAGTAGCCAATTCTCCCCATAAATCACTGCCCCCCCCCCCCCCCCGTATCCACAGCTCCCCCAGCAGTCACAGTGCCTCTCCACACTCCGGAAAAAAAAAGTCTTTAATCTCCCCGCACAACGCCAGCAGTGGCTTCTTCCTGCAGACTGCGTCTGTTATACGTATTGGCTCTGAAGCTAGCACACCTGACATCATGACGTGTATCGCTTCAGAGCTGGTGCAGGCTAAAGGAAGAAGATGGCTGCTGGCACTGTGCCAGGGGAGCAAGGGAAGGTGAGTATCATACCCTGCCTCTATCCTGCTCTCCCAGTGAGCACACCCTGCCTCTATCCTGCTCTCCCAGTGAGCACAGCAAAGGGTAAGGAAAATAAGCCTGTGGTCTTACCGGTTAACTGTAGACAGCGCTGTTTCGCGGTAGGACCTGTGGACCACTGTCCTTTCCTAATCAATATCTGGTCTTTTTTTACTGTACTAGACCTGTTCTGTACTCGGACAAGACAAAATGGATGATGGAGATTATTGTATGTACTTTATATTGGTGGCTGTATGACTGGTATACAGACATGATGTGAGAGGAGCAACGTTCTTCAGTCAGTCATGTACATTGTGTATAGGGCTCTGGTAGTCCGTCATATACAGTGTGTATGGGGCCCTGGACTGTAAGTCAGTCATGTACAATGTGTATGTAGCTCTGGTCTGATATTCAGTCTTGTACAATGTGTATGGGTCTCTGGTAGTAAGTCATGTACAGTGTGTATAGGGCTTTGGTCTAGTTTGACATCACAGAGGGCATTGTGACATCATCATATTCTATAGGTCATGGGACATTATAGAATGTTCAGGCAAGTCTACTAAGTCAAACTATTATAAATTCAGTAAAATGATATGTACTCCATACTTACTTTAACTTACACAAACTCCTTCACACAAATCCCCGCCAAACTCCTTCACACAAATCCCCGCACCTAGAAGGAGTTGTTGGGATAAAACTTTCTCTGTATGACTGTGATGGTGATATATGGAAGTGATTGCAGGAAACTGGGGACATCCAAAAAGAATGGACATTATTCCCACTGGGGCTTCCACAGGGGAGGTTTCCTGGGACGGACAGGGAGAAGGCGACAGTCAGTAGGATGGGGCCCGTTCGCATCCGCCTTGCCACCAGGCCCCAACGTGAGTTCGACGGGGACCCCACCAACGGGGGGTGTAGTTTCGTAGCAGTTTTAGAGCGGGAAAACAGCCTTTGAGTAGGTTGGGGGGCTCGCCCTAGCAATATTCTACTCCGCTCAGAGGGTTTGCAACAAGCCTGGTATCTCTGTACGGAGTTATTTGCTCGCTATAATCTTAAATGCGTCAGCGCTACCAGGCACGTGGGGAGCACCGGAACCGGTATGGTGCTCGCGGATATGCTGCCGGGCCCAAGGACTAGGAGCCACAGAGCGGGGCGGGGCCGTTTTGCTTTGGCACAGAAGGGGAGGGGCGCGCACAGACGGTTGGCAATTAAAAAAAGCCCATGTGAGGGGGGGCGGAATGGGAGCGTAGAAGCAATAAATAAACACAACCACATCGATGCGCTCAGGTACTTCCCGTCTGGGCGGGAAATTGGGGCCCGCCTGACGTGGAGTGGGGGGGGCCCCGCGCACGAGCTCCGGAGTAAAGCGAATACAAGAAAAGGAAACGATAATCCACGAGTCCCCAGTTCCCGCCCAAGACCGGGATGGGGAATGGCACCCAAGCGTGCTGGTGGCTGGGGGTAGGAAAGGGTCCAGCAGGGCCCGCTGCGCGGGGGGGCGCCAGGAACGGAGGCGACAGGTAAGGGGCTGTGGGTGGGGACAAACGGCGACCGTTTAAGGGTGAGGACAACGGCAGATGAGAAAACGCCCCCCGGGGGCACCGGGATCTGGGTAATGGGGAAGGCGAGGGGCCCCCCAGAGATCAGATAGCCCGGCTGTGGGAAGCCAACAAGACCGGGCACGGTATCACAGGGCGCGGCGGCCAGCGCAGTAGAGTGGGACAATTATAACACACCCCGAGGAGATTGGGAGAGGCTGGGAGCGCCACCCTAGGGACGCCACAGGGGGGCAGGGGCGGTCTACGGAGGGCAAGCATCGCCAGACCAGGCGGGGGAGGGGCAAGAAGCACAGAGAACCAAACCCGGCCCCGGGGAGGCCCCCGGGGGGAGGGATACGAGCCGGGCTAAAAGACATACCCAGCTAGAGAGGAACAGCCCGCATAGCGACGGTGTCCACAGGCGGGCGCGCGAGACCCACGAGATCATATTTCCGCTCCACAAGCAAGAGGGCCGCCGGGGGGGGGGGGGAGGGCGTTAAACTGAAAAGAACCAATATGGGGTACTAACGGGAATATGGGGTCCCGGGCCCGTAGGCGGTGGGGCGATTCCCCAAAAGCGCATTCCGCCGCCCCGCCTGCCCCCAGGATGACGGACGCGCCAGCGCTCGAGCTACACGGGCGAGTGGCCCGGCGCGGAGGGGAGGTGCCCGCCCCCCAGTCTCTAGTGTAAACACTCCTCCACCTTCTAGCCATTTGCCCCCAAAACAGCTGCCCCCTCCCCAGTGAGGGGGTCAGCCCATCCGACTGTAGAAGCCGGTAGCTGACAGAAAGTCAGCCCAGTTTTTCCATGGACCCAAAACCCTCCTTCCTACCCAACTTTTGGAGCCACGTATTTACCACCATCCCTGATCTCGCGGCCTTTCTGGGGTGGTACGTGGGTAACAAAAACAGTACTTTCGGGAAAACAACCTTAGGATGGCCTTGCCCTGAGCTTAGGGGCCAAAGCCCCTTAAATCATTTTTAGGACCTGCCCCTACCGCGTCGTGGCATTAGGCCAGGTGGACCAGGACCCGCACGGGGCCCCACATCCACCACCACTCCCATAGCTGGGCACCCGAGCCCCCAGCAACACACACTGTTGCGGTTGCACGCTCTGGTGACAGAGTGGTCCTGTTGTTCCCGAGTAAGCGAAGCGCCCACTAAACCAACACCGGCGTGACCTGGCGGGCGCCATGACCCGGCGGACGGGAGCAGACATCCCCCGGGTTGCTAGAGCCAGGTCTTGGCTGCCTGCAGCGGCCACCAGAGCTGGCATATCCCCCGCATCGGCCGCCCCCCGGCAAACTGATTGGGGGCGGTGAGGGAAAGTGGGTACCAAGACGGGATGTGGGTGCCTGAGCGTGCCCAGCCTACGGTCCCTTCCTAGAGCCCCCCCACCTAAACCGAAAATAAAAGAAAGAAGCACGACTTGAAACCTCGAAGACGCTGGGGTTTAAGTGGTGAGCTGTGGTGGAAATACAAACAGACTGACAACGAAACACAAAAAGCGTACACTGAGCCCAGAGTGCACACGGGAGGGTACTCAATAGCAAGATCGTAAGAAAATCAGTCAAAAAATGTACAAAAAAGCTAGCCGAGGTAACAACAAGACAGGATACAGAAGCACGTACAACCTAGTGCAGCAAGCAGTTAAAAAGAGATATTCACAAAACACTGGACAGGCAAGTTACTAGTGAAACTGTCAATTTATGCCGCCAGACTCCACCTCCAGAACCGATAGGGCTGGACACACGTGGGAATTAACCCCGAGTCCGGGGGGGGGGGGGGGTGGCATTACAACAGCACCAGCAGAGTTCAAGTCCCAGCCACTCCTAGACAGCCGAATCTGAGGTCGGGGGGGGCCGCTGAGCGCCAGACCGAGAAGTGGATGGTGCGCGGGAAACGTGCCGGGTGCGGAGACTCATGTAGAAAGCTATGAGAAAGAAAGACAAGAGGCGGCGGGAGCCAGAGAGTCCCGCCAGCTGGTCGCGTCCCTAGTGGCGAACCTGACAGACCCACCCCTGACGGGGGCCTTCGAAACACCCTGATCTTAGAAGAACTGAAAGCTTCTAGGGTAGGGTCTGATGAAACAAACCTAGTACAGTGGAATGAACGCTCCTTAGCCGGAACCAAGCCTATCCTAGGACCAAAACCTTGCCATGGACCAGGTACTGAAGGGAGTTGTCCTACCCTATGGAATTCCCCCGCGATTTTTCTAACCCTGGCGAATCCAGATCCCCCTCCCATAGATGGGGGAAAGGAGGAGGGTCAGAAAGAGGAAACAACAGGCACCAACATAGCGCGTCAGAAGACTTTATGAAGGTGTTATGACCCGCCACCCGGCTGGAAGGTAATCGGTTGAGGAACCGGGTAAAAAGCGTTAACAAAACAAGCACCACAAAACCATGGGCGCAAACTTCAAAAGGGACCTTCAATTTAAGTTTTCGGGGATAACACACTTATCCCCCACCGACAAACGTATAATTAATGTTGGAGTTGAGTGCGCGCTTTATGCTTCATTTGTTGGACCAGAAAGAATTTTGTGCCTCTGATATTCTCCCCGCGAACCTGTGACCGGAAGTGAGCGCAATGGAATGGTAATGAGCTCCACTCGAGATTGTAAGACAGGCACAGATGATAAAAGAGAAACGGGATGAAACAAAGGGCAGAAAAAGGAGAACGGTGTGGATACGAACTACTGTGGGTTATTAATAGCAAATTCTCTGCTTCACGAGAAAGAATTCACCCACTGGTCCTGGACTGTCCGAGTATAAGAGTCGCAGATATTGAATATCCCGATTCATCCGCATCCGTCGGATGCCGTAGGACTCAGGGTGAAACGCCGACGAGACGACTAAATTAACTTCCGTCTAGAACAAAATGCCGCCACAAATTGGAAACAAATTGTACGCCCTTATCTGACACAATATCATTGGTATACCATGGAGGCGTACAATATTTGTATAAACAATTTAGCTATCTCTCAGCTGAAGGTAACTTTTCTTAATGGAAACAAAGTGTCCCTTTTAGGAAACGGTCCACTACTACCCAAACCACGGTACAGCCTCTGGAGACGCTGGGCAGATCAGTGACAATATCATAGAACTGTAGACCCACGGGCACTGTGGGAACTGAAAGCGGAAGAAAGAGGCCCTCAGGACGTCCCTGGAGTCTTTCCTCGCGCACGACACTGACAGGGCTTGGACAAAGATGTGCACATCCTTTAGTCATGTGGATGGCACGCAGTAATCGCTCTTCAAGAGATCCAAGGTGTCGATTCCCGGATGACCTGCCAACACCGCAATGCCGTCTCCTCCAAACACTCTCAAACGACAGAAAGAGGACAATAATTGCCTTCCGGAAGGTCTTAGGTGCGATCTTTGTCCTGCTAAAATTTGAGAGGAGATGTGGGAGGAGAACAGCTGCAGCCACACCCCTGGAGACAAAATATACAGTCTAGTACCTCTGGAAGCTCAGAGTCCCAAGCTAGGACAAGCATCAGCCTTCACATTTTTGACCCGAGTCGGTAGGGACCACAAAATGAGCGAGAGAAAAACAAGGCCACCTAGAACCTGACGTGAGTTCAAGCGTTATAGCAGTATCCAAAACTTCGGTACTAAGTTTCTTATGATCCGTGAGTCACAGTGATCGGATGAGAGACTCCTCCAAAAAGAGTGTCCGCTACAGACTTCAAAATGGCCCGTCAAAATTAATGGCAAGGAGCTCTCGATTTCACATATATAACCCAATGCCGAGATAATTCCTCTCACCCGAGGAAAACTTTTAGAAGAATATGCACAGGCCTAAAGTCTGTGAAGAGTGGGGACCCTGACAAACAATCACCAACTCCTACCTCCGGAGGCATCCACCCTCCACAACAACGTAGAGAGAGGTTCAGTTGAACCACAGACTGGGCTGACGAGAATGCCGCTTTATAAAAGTTTCAAAGCGTGAGCAGCGGCAGGGGACCACCATTGTTCGGGGATCAGCACCTGTACCGGTTGATTCCGTGAGGGTTTGGTACGATCAGCGGAAACGTTCCTTTTAAAGTTCCGATAATATTAGCGAAACCTAAAAACTTGGTCTTAGAATGGCTTAAGTTAGGAAAATAAGGCGGGGACGAACGCCATGTCCGTGAGCGCTGAACCTTACTCGGGCATGACAACTCGATCCAGTCTGTACATCAGTAGGAGTCCACTAGCCTATAAGGAAGAGAACCTTCTGAAACATACACTCTAAACACAACACTTTTCCCGCTTACGAAGGAGGTGTTTGCGCAACTGGGTAGTACTTGGCGGAGGTGATGACACAGGTGAGAAGACCATATCAGGAGGGTTGGAGAAAATCACAAATATCGTCTAGATAAAACCACCATAAACACAACAACCGAGTATCATGAAAGTGGAGTTCATGAACCCTGTAAAACCGCTGGGGCATTACTGACTGAAACCAAGGGCATAACCAGTATTCAAAGTGTCCCAAGGTGTATTAAAGGCGGTTTTTCCACTCATCCCCTTCCCGGAGTCGAATCCAGGTTTAAGCCCCTTGAGATCTAATTAGAGAAAACTTGGCAAAAAGCCCAACAGCTAAACCTATTTAAGAGATCCGGATCAAGGGGCGAGAGAACCTGAGTGTTTTTTATCCGTTATATTGGTTTAATTCTCGATATCAATACTAGACGGCCGTAGAACCACCATTTTATTTCTCAACAAAAACACCCGCGCGTCGGCGATAGCGCAAGGACGGATATGTTCCGATTGCAAACTCTCCATCGAATATAACTCTTCAGTGCCTCCCTTCTGGTCCAAGGACGGTACTATATACGAACCCTTTGGCAATCAGCACAGGAAGAATGTACAATGTTTACAATCAAACTCCCTGTGGAGGAGGAAGTATCTGGGACAAGGTTTTTGCAAGACCCACAGTCCTGAGTAATCAGAGAGAAAGAACCTGGAAGGACTACTGATCTTACCACCACTACTGTACTATATGAAACTCTGGGAGCATGGTATCCTTACCGGTAGCCATGAACCAGCAAGGATAAAACTCCGAGCACACAAAAGTTACGAGATTGGCCGGAGCCGGGTAAACCAAGAATGCGACATTTTCAGACAAGTTTCCTAACTAGAAGAAGACCCTCTCATGATACTCCTACCTATAAGCTTCATTGCGGGGTTCGGATTTATAACCCGCTGTAGCAGGGGTCAAATCGCACCCACGATGGGATAGGAGGTGGACAATGGAAATCAACTGAACTGCGAAAAGAGAGCAGACAAAAATTATAATAATTAAGTTAACGCCATGCAGCACTGAATCCACAACGGCGCACGACCAGTGCAGGAAAACGACTGAAACTTATAGTAACAAGGTAAATTACTTCTAGACACAATTGGGAGTACCTGGAAAAGCTCCTAAGACAGTCCCCCGTACTACTCTTAGAGCGGAATTTTGCCCTGCTGCTTGCCTTTGGAAAGTGTGTACCTTATGTAGTCAGGACTTCCACCGTAGAAACAAAGTACGTCTCATTCAGTTTAGCATTCCGCTGTGCCGGGGAGAGAGAGATGCTATCACGCTCATGGGATCCATTTGGACTACCGGTAGGAACAGATTGGCCGCTGGCTGACAGTCAGAGGACACCCGAGTGATCCGCTGGATCTGAGGCGATGATCAACCACGGATGACCAGAGTCATAGGACGGTGCATGTCTAATGGCTCTGAGAATCTCGGCATAAGCTAACGAAAACACAAATGCGCGTAGGTCTCGGTTTGAACAGTCGGAACATAATATTGGTCTTTTAAGGGCGCAGTCCTTCCAAATTGCGAGTCAGTCACTACTGCTGAATAGGGCAAATAATCTTCTGCTGCTCCTTTTCTGACACAGAGATCAAAGGTGGGACAACTGCAGAGTGCCTCGGGTCAGTGTTTCGTCATAAATCTGGCGCAAGCAGACAAAAAAAGCAAGTCAAGAATGAACAGGGATGGAGAGAACAAAAAAATAGGTAGGTGGAGAAAAACACAATTATTGCGGATCCCGCACGACAGGGAAATTACCACGACCCACACCTTTGTTTAAATCGTCTTGACCAAATAGCAAGAGGGCGTAAAGAAAAGAAAGTTTCAGCTCTCCCGAAATGAAAAAATTTCTACGTTCACCAAAAAAACGCTAGGAGCGAAACCTAGTGTTCAGGCGTGGTGGGCAGTGGATCCGCGTGATGTGTCTGACGTGAACCGCATAGTATTCCTAGAAGGTTAGGAGTAGACGGGAAGCTAGATCCTGAACAAGCTGTAGTGGATCTGGATACGACCAACACTGAACAAAGGCTCCATGGAATGGAGAGAATGAGCAGGTGCGGAACCAGATGCAGCCTGTGCAGTGTGCCAGTGTTTTTCTGTTGGATTGGGTCACAAAAGCACAGGGAGGTGCCCTGAGCTTTGACCCCAGCCTCTGCTCCCTTCTCTATAGCCCCCGCACCGCTAAAACCGTGGGGCGACTACTTGAAGACTCGGAATACGCTGGTTTTAAGTGGGTAGGGAAATACAACAGACTGACAAACAAAAAACACAAAAGAGATCGTTACAACTAAGCCGGATCACAACGGGAGGGTACGTCAATACACAAGTCAGTAAGAAAATAGTCAATGTCAAAAAAAACTAGCCGAGGGGGGAACAACATACAGATACAGAGCAAACACCTAGTGCAAGCAAGCGAGGTGGAACAAGAGATTTCACAACACTGGCACAGGTGACTAGTGAAAGGCCAATTTAACTGGCAGCCAGAACTCCACCCCAGAACACTGATAGGAGCTGGCCAGACATCTGGGATTAACCCCTCACACGGTGCAGAACACAGGCACCAGCAGCAGTTCACGTCCCACCACTCGCAGACGCGCGAGATGCTAGGCAGCCGCTTGCCCCGGCGAGAGGGAGAGTTGGCGCGACACGCGCCAGGGTTCGGAACGCCTGCTGGGCACCCACCAAAGTCCAGGCATTCGCCCTCAGCACCGGACAGTGCACAGATCAGACTACTCCTACACTCTTCCTCCCCCGCCTTCTACATGTTACCCACTAGCTGCCCCTCACTGTGCACCTCCATACTTCCCCCCCACCCCCATCGCCTAGAGGTCTTGTGCTCCGGAGCAGCAAACTCGCTCCATATTGTCAATTGCCCGCAGCCTTGAACTTGCTCATTTAGATCCGATCTGGTTTCCGATGAGCAATTTGTACACATCCCAACGCAGTTCCCCCTCAAACGGCTGTTCAAGAAAAGCATACTGGCACAGGATGTCCATGTGGTACAATGCCACTCATGGAGCCATTGTTCTAAAAGGGGATCACAATAGAAATAGCACGGCAAAAGAATTTACACTACAACAGTAACAACAAATACAGCAGTACTGCTAAAGCCCCTCAACTTAAGTCCCTAAAGTAAGTCACCTATAGACACTGCACACACTGTCGGATTAAGCGACACTCCCACGCACCACCAGCTCCAGCTCCCCACTCGCTTTTCGATGCTTTTTTTTAAAGGTTATCTGTCCACAAAAATCTGCAAGAGCTCACTGCAACAAGATCTGGCTGCAAACCCAACCAGTGATCAGGGCTGGAATAAATTTTCTTTGAACGCGAGGGTCCGGGATAGCATAAATTGCCATATGCGCCAGAGTCCGCAAGAATTCACTCCTCACGGCCTGACTGTACATTTCCTCCTCTCCAACTCCTCCAACTCTCTTCTTCTTGCCCATAACACGCTGAACATGAAGGGGACTGAGCAAATGCTCCCCCTCTCTGTCTCGCCAAATTTCTCTCCTCCTCATCCTCCCCACTCCCTCCTGATATGCGCTAGAAACAGACCTGAGGGTGCTTTGGCTATCAACAAGGGAATCTTCTTCCCGTCGCTTGTGACGAGCGCAAGCTTCTGACTTCATGCTGACCAGAGACTTTTTCAACAGCGCACAAGAAGGGAGATGGTGAGGCTGATGATGGCGCATCGCCACTGATCATCTGTGTGACTCCTCAAAGTTACTACTAGCACCTGACAGATATCAGACATCCACGTCCACTCCTCTTAGACTTGAGGAAGTGACTGACCTACTACCAGTTTCTGATGGAAGGTTGACACATCGTGGCAGTCTACAATCGCTCGTGCGCTGCTGGTAAACTCTGGATAACATGGTTAATGTTGAATTCCACCTCGTGGGCACGTCGCACAACAGTCGGTGAGCGGCACGTTGGGGCGGCACTGCGCTGCCCTGAGAGTGGCAGCATCTGTGCTACTCCTGAAATGCGCACAGATGCGCGCACCTCGTGAGCAAATCAGACAGATGGGGATGTCTTGAGGAAACCAAGCTGACTTGAGATTAACACAGGCCAGGCAATGGCACATGTGTCAGTCTGCCGAGTTAGAGCAGAGCCGCCACCAGGTTACAGCGTTGTCACACACAACAACTGGCCTGCTTCAGGTTCAGCGGTTCCAGCCACAGATCAGTCGGCGCCGTGATGCCCTGTAATACTCTTGGGCGTTTATATCGCCTAGGCTCAGCAGTTGAGCACCGCCGTGCCCTCTGGCTTTCTGTGCTGACCTACGTTGGCTAACTAAACCGACTGATGGCGACATGCCCGGCATGTGATATTCGGGGAGGAGGTGGAGGAGTGGTGTGGAGGAGGAGGAGGCATAGTAGGGCTGAGAGACCTGGACACGGAGTAGGCCCCGCAATCCTTGTCAGCAGTAATGACCAGCCTCCAGGGTCAGACTCGGTCCCAGCCTCCACCAAGTTACCACCCATGTGTACTGTCAGCTCGATAAAGGAAATAGTGAGTATTGTCTGACACGTGCTGGTGCAGGGCTGGGACGGCACATCTGGAAAGTAGTGGCGGCTGGGGACCGAATACCGAGGGGCGGCCGCTGCCATGAGGTTGCAAAGGCCTCGGTCTCTACCAGCCTATGGGGCGCATCTCCAGGCTCAGTAATTGGAGATGTGACGTTGAGGGCTTGGGCGTTGTGGTGGTTGCACGGTATTTCCTCTTGGGGTATAGAGGCTGGACGCTGCGCATGATACATGTGGATGAGTGGAAGGATCGGGGAGGTCGAGGTGGGTGGGGTCTGGGCAGCAACTAGCAGAGGCAGTAACAGATGACACAGGGGAAGGAGCAGTGGTGTGCACGGCCGGAGGTGAACGGCCTCGGTTCCATTGAGTGGGGTGTTTTAGCATCATATGCGCGATACTGGTGTGGTTTAAGCTGTAGTGGTGAACCCCTGCTGATCCTAGTGTGGCAAAAGTTGCAACCACCACGTCCTTGGTCATCCATCGCTGTTTCTTTAAAAGAACTCCAGACTTCGAAAAATTAGCCCTCGCCACGGGAGCTTCACTATGTGAACATTTGGCGCTGATCACACCAGCTTGGCCCTGCCTACTCCATCTGGCCCCACCACTGCCTCTTCCAACCTGTTTTCGTCGAGGACTTGCCCTACGTCTCAGAAGGCACTGTGTTCACCCGCCTATCAACCCAGCTTGGGTCTGTCACCTTATCATCCTCTATCCCTCAGTCTGCCCCCCGGACTTCCTGCCTGACCACTTCATCCACACTGTCTGAAAACCGTGTCTCCTCATCGTCCACACCTCTACACACTCTTCCACTACGTCAAACAGTCATCATCACCCACAGACTGCGACTGGTAAAACTGGGCATGGAAAGAGCTAGCAGCAACGCGACAAGGTGTTTGTGACTCTGGGAAGGGTCCAGAAAACAGTTTCCTCAGAGTATTTGGTTTAAATGCCAAATTTTCCTGGGAGGGGGCAGACTGGGGGGAAGAGGCTGAGTGGAGGAGTGAGGTAGTGCTATTTCGGTGACATGGGTGGACGCATGAAGACTGACTGGTGGACAAATGGCTAGAATCATTGTCCACAATCCCAACATCACCTGTTCAAACTGTTCTGGCCTCAACAGTGCTCTACCACGGGTCCCAGTAACTTGAGACATAACCTAGGAGTGTAGCTCTGCGGCGTTCCCACTGTCCCTCATCAGCAGGTGGTGATCTAACCCCGCCCAGGACCTAACCCGGCCTCTGAACACCCTGTAGTAGTTGTTGGACGAACCCACGCCCTCGTCCGCTACCCCTAGCCCTCGGGTTCACCATTTTCAAACATTAAATGTTGAAACGGTACAACTGTTTTTTTTTGTGTGTTTTTTTTTTTTAACAAACAATCAAGAACAACAGGCAACCACCAAAAAAGGGATTCAGTAATCTGTAGATTGCTATGGCTAAGGGTATCTCAGCCTACACAGCGCAAAGTCTGGGAAGGCCAGCACCTGCGTATTATTGGTGGCACTGGTCCTTTAAATATAATGATTGCCAAAATAACCATCACATCATACTGGTTGACACTAATTAACTCCCGCTCCCTCCGGCCAAACGCAAAAGGCAATACCACAATTATGGTTCCAACACACATAAGCAGGCACCAATATCCATAATCCATGCACACACACGAAACACACAAAGAACACACGAAACTAAACAAAGTACCCTGCAAGTGGCCACAAAAAAAAAGATACGAGCATCACGACTATCGCCACAACACCAAGCAATCAACAAAAGAGTAGAACCTAGGACCCGAAGAGCAGGGTGTCGGGCTAGTGTTTTTCGACCTACAGACAGCACCGCGAGTGGGGGCCGCAACGGGTGAAGGGTGGAAAAAAACCAACGGTGCACTAATGCAAGCAAATGGTCCCACGAGGGGGGTGACGAATTAGGGGTGGGGCCACAAGAGCGAAAGAACAAACTGGGCAAGTCTCCCGCACCAAAGAGCGGAACAGCGGGACGGCGCACAAGAGGCCACAGCCCACCCACCAAGGAAAAAAGAGCGAGCAAGAAAAGGGCGTTTAGTTGGGGCTTTATGGCGCACGCCGGCCGAACAGTAAAAATAGAAACAGACCGAAACACTAGCAACCTGCACGCAGCAACGAGCGTCAACAACACAGCCGCCGGAGTACCCGAGAGAAGGCAGCAGCGGGGCAGGGCTAGGAAGCTAGGTTCCGGGAAAGCACCTGAGGCAGAACAAGAGCACCCGGCACACGAGACTAGAACAAAAAAAGACGTATAAGAGAGTACACAAAACGGCAGTCGGGGGGGAGTGCACCATCGCGGGCTGGGAGAATAAAGGCGCGGGGGGATAACAGAGACCGGCACACAAAGCAAACGCGGGGAGTGCAACACACACGACGGGCACGCAAATGATGCGGCCGCCAACGAGAGGGCGAGACCGAGGCGGTGGGCGGGCGATCGATCACTCGACGAGGGGGGTTCGCGTCATCCTTCTAAGTACTAACTAGTACAATGCTAGTTTCGACGTATGTCAGTGTGAGATTCTCTTCATTAATGTAGGGAACTGGTTGATGGCCCTGAGTGAAACAACTTGGGATTGAGGGACAGAAATAAGGAAAGATAAGCCATTGGATGCTCCACTAGGGGTTTGATGAACAGTTGCATAGGTGGTTCCAGGGTGGGACAAAAAAACACAGTTCCTCTTTAATGTTAACCTTTAAGGCACCGCCCCCTCACACCAAGCATGACGTTTCAAAAGCCTAATGAATATATGGTGGCTTAGAGGAGGCAAATGCCATTATGGGGGGCGACGCCAGAAAAAAGAACATTTCACCAACTGCAGAACCAGCACTCACAGCTCTAACTCTCAAAAACCTATGCCTGATTGAGACACTAGGCGTGTTATATCCCCTAGACGCAGGCAACCTATTTACAACACAACACAAAACCTAGGTTACTGGAAGAGGGGCTCGAGTGCAGGTGGAGTACTGGCAATGTAGATGATCGGAAGCTGGGGGGTCAGTACATAGATCCAAATTACGCAGTACAAACATCACCCAGGTGAGGCAGACAATGCTGAATTCCCCCCACAGCCACAGTGGCCACGGCAAGCCAACCACAAAATGCCACTTCACAGCCACTGTGGCACTTTACACAGCCATAGAGCGGCCACCATAGCGAAAAAAAAAAACAACAGAGGCAGGCACATCTAACCAGGATCCACCGCATCACAGTCCCCACAGCCCCTAGTGCCCGGATGAGCCACAAGTGCGCCCTGCGGACCCCACAACGTAGCTAATGCTTGCTAGCAGTCACAGGAAAAGGGGCCCCCCCGGGTCACAGCTACACACCACAGCAAATCGCAGCGGACCCCTCACAGCACAGGGCGCCAAACTAGGCCCAGGATCCCCAGGATGACTACCCCCCAGCAGCACAATCGCCAGGGGGTGGGTATGGGCCATTAAGAGTTAACACGGGGGAGTCCGGCTGTGGGGGGGGGGGGAACCGCGCGCTTGAACAGCGCAACTCATAGGGAGGCCGGACCAGTAAAAAAAAAGGGCCACTGTCATAACGGGATGGGCTGTGGATGGGGGGGCAGGGGCATCCGGCTCCCTAGAGAGGGGGGGGCAGCTGCCAATACACGGCCCAAAAACCGGGCCCTGCGGCATCGGGTATGGATATTTGCCAATATAGGAGAGGAGTCACAAGCAAGGAGGTGGAAGACAGCAAAAGCAAGACAAGGGAAGTCCAGAACAACAGTACACAGACATGCTGGACCAAAAATACAGATAGCCAAGCCCCAACAACCGAGCCCGGGCGTGGCCCAATGAGGAAGAGGTGAGGGTGCTGTGAAGGGTGGGGGAGGGGGTCTTATGAGTTGAGTACGGGGAGGGAGGAAGCGTGACGGGGAGAGGAAAGGATCGTCTAACCTGTATCGGGAATGCCACCCCGGATCACCCCACATCACAACAATACAAGAGTGCGTTCACAGTGAGTGCGGGTTTGGTGAATGTTAAAACGTTACGGGAGGAAAAAGAGGTGATTGCTGCAAAGGATTCATAAAAAAACAAAACCCAGTTTTAATTTTCAGGTTGCTGGAAATGTAAAGGAGCAGCTGTGAACGATTGTCTTTCAGTTGTAGGCTGCGTGCTCAACTTTTATTAAGTGAGGCTGCTACTACGTTTAATGATGAGGCTGGCTGGCTTACATTTAAATGAATGGAGCTGTTAGCGGTTGAACTTTTCTTGATTTGAGGGCTGTTGCTGTGGTCCTTTAGATTAAATTGGAATGCGGACCTGCCTGATCATTCTAGTAGTGCAATATGGGCTGCCCTGTCAATTGTTAGTGAGTGAAGGCATCAACTATAGACAGTTGTGTGCAGCCCTTTTAGGTACTGGGGGACTGATCCAAAATTTTGCATCAGAGAAGCACACTGGCGGCATTTTTTTTAAAAAACATATGTAAGCGCCACATGGAGAGAGGACATCTTAAAATGTTGTGTTGTGAATCACGTGGTGGAGAGGGGGGAAAGGGGAAGCTATATTTGTTTGTCAGGTGAGGAGGGGGGTGGTTGTATAGATTGGCAATTTGAGGGAGGTGACCCGTTGGTGCTGTTTACAGATCGCAATGCATTTTGTATAGAAACGGGCTGTTTGTGACGGAAAAAAAAAAAATCCCCGAAACGGCCAACTATTTTAAGATTTTTTGACGGCCCCTCCTAATAAAAACACAAAAAGGGGAACCCTGCGTGTAGTAACAGCGCCCATAGGGTGTTCGGTTCAACAACGGGGCGGCGCTGCATAGCCATTGCCCTTACAGCGGAGCATTCACAAAGCAGAGGCCCCCAGTAGGCAATACCGCACAAATGCAAAGGGGGGAGAATCACATTTCACAAATCAGTAAGCTCCTGCCCGCCACATTCACGTGCTTTCTAGTAGCCATTCTCCCATAAATCACTGCCCCCTCCCCCCCCCCGTATCCACAGCCTCCCCAGCAGTCACAGTGCTCTCCACACTCGTCGAAAAAAAAAAGTCTTAATGCCCCACACAAAAAAGCCACGCAGCAGGGTGGCTTCTTCCTGACAGACTGCGCCACATTAATAACTGTCTTGGCGGTGGGCTGAAAGCGTGAGGCACACCTACATCATGACGGGTGTTTGTCGTTCGAGTAGGTCAGCTCTGGAGAAGAAGATGGCTGCTGGCAGCTGGTGCCAGGGGAGCAGTGGAAGGACTTAGTTCATACCCTGCCTCTTCCTGCTCTCGCGACGTGAGCACACGCAAAGGGGTAAGGAAAATAAGCCTGTGGTCTTACCGGTTAACTGGGTAGACAGAGGCGCTGTTTCGACGTGGGTTGACGTCTCTTCAGTACAGAGTAGAAGGAACTGGTTTGGGTTTGAGTGAGGGAGGCCAATAGTTTGATAAGGAGATGGAGGAAGGTAAAGTTTCCTTACTACCATTGGCCAATTAAGGCCGTCGTTAGTAGGCACGTGAGACTTTTAGCCATTGGAGCTACTATGCAAATTGATGAGCGGAAAATATGCCAAATATGTTTGTAAGGGTGGGGCAGAAAAGAGCGAAAACAATGCCTCTTTTCAGCAAACCAACCCTTAAAGGCAGCAAAAAACACACTTTACACCAAGAATGCACTTTCAAGACGCGCTAATGACATGATGTGGGATTTAAACCAAACCAAAATGGATCTAGTCCAAAGGAACAGTTTTCCAACGTAGACAGCGGCTTGACTCGATGTTTTGTGTCAGTCTTTGGTTGCCTGGTGCTTCAGGTTGTCTTCCAGATGGTGACAATGATTACAGCCACATGATCTGTTGGTGAGATCTGCTGGCGCAGCCCACTGTTATTCCACCGCGTTTATTACTCCCACTCAGACTCCTTGGAAGGTCGCCCTCACAATTCTGCTGCAAATGTTCTGCAGGAGTAAAAAACTTTGTTTAGTATTTCAAAAATTGGGAAATTGCAACATGGTGCAAAAAAGTGGTTAAAATCAGGGGCATACAACAACCCCCACCAACATGATGCTTCGGTCTATACTCACCTTGGATGTTTTACAGGTTGGGTGCGTTTGATGTGGTTGTGGACGGGACCTGCCCCGCCATCACCGGTCATTGGCACTGGTGAGCATCCACAGACTAGATGTCTTGGTCACTTCAGCAATTGGGATCTTTTTTGCCTTCCGTAGAGGAGAGTGAACTAGTTTGTTTGGGGAAATGTAGAAATATACTGCGAGAGCCGTGCAGAGAAAGAAACAATTAACCAGGATACAGAAGAAAAGAAGGAACATCATGCATTGCGGCTCCCACAACATTGTGTCCGTGTGCATCATATACTTCTGCTTGTAGCTGAAAAAAAAATGGGTGCGAAAAGAAAAACTGCTCCCATCTAACATCCGACCAGCTGTCCCATGAAAAAGTGGATGTACCACTGATGTTACTGTGCTCGCTAGCGCGATGACGACTCTAGAGGTGATTATGCAGTTAAAGCTAGGAGAATAAGAAAAATGCAAATAACTTAAGAAAAACAGGTTAATGGGATCCAAAGTTCAATCCGGTAGTGACCGGGGGTGGGGGTGGCCCACTGTCCTTTTCCTAATCAATATCCTGGTCTTATTTACCTGTACTAGACTGTTCTGTATGACTAATTGAAGTAGATCTCACCCCTCTATCGGTATGGACGTTTGGGGGTGATGGTTTTATTTCCATATGGTAGGGTGGGAACATCGTAAGAATCAAATGAGTTCTTGGATTTTTGTCGGTATCTGGACATTATAGAATGCATATCGTCTAGAACCATACCTGAAACACCACAATCCAGCAGAGACAGGGTCCACTGCCGTGTTGTGTTTGTGGCGTAGACTTAGAAGAATCTGTGGAAAAAGTAGACAAGTGGGTTATCATTGTCGGCAGGAACACCAGGCGGTCAGAAGATTCATCGCTCCGGACAACGTGAGAACTCTTCAGTAATACATTTAGATAATCCTTACCTCGGGAGCCATGTTTGGCAAGGAGTCCCGGCAAATAACCTGTAATTTTCGTGATCCCAAAGATGGTCTAAAACACGGCAAGGAGACCGAACAATCGCGATGTCAGATGACCACACTGTACCAAATAAAATAAGACTGGAATAAATTCTGGTTTTATGTCTCTGGTGGACAAAAAAGAAAAAAAGGTATAAATATAATACAACGGAGGGGGAATGAATTATTCGTACCAAATAATAGATAGTCTTACAGGGTGTTAAGAATGGGCTGGGAGGGAATAGGACAGGGAACCAAAGGACGAGTTTATAGCGGCAAAAGGGAATCTCGTAAAGAAGACCTGCAGCCACTTACCTGTGTATTGATTCCTCTGTGTGAGGAACTGCAGCCCAAGTCATTTCCGTCGATAGGAACACTGAGCTTTGGATAGTGGCAATGGTCTCGGTATAGACGTCAATAATGAAGCCACGTAGGTCTCCTCCGGAGACGTACTCCATACGAAAGAGTGTGGGTCCTGGGGGGGGAGGAAGAGGCAAAATGGATGATGGATATTATTGTATGGTACTGTATCTTGGTGGTTTCATTTTTGGGTTATGGACTGGTATAAGGGGGCGACATTGAGTGAGAGTAGCAACGTTCTTATCAGTCATGTACATTGTGTTATAGGGCTATGGTAGTCCGTCATATACAGTGTGTAGGGGCCCTGACTGTAGTCAGTCATGTAACAATGTGTATGTAGCTCTGGTCTGATATTCAGTTCTTGTCAATGTGTATGGGTCTCTGGTAGTACGTCATTACAGTACTTAGTTGGATAGGGCTTTGGTCGTAGTTGGGCAGTATATTGGTGGTATATTTGTTTTTAGTAGAAACATTGACACAGATTGGGTATTAATGCAGGACAATCATACATGTCTAGATGGAAGATGATGAGAGGTGTCTGAGAATAGGAAAATCGTGTGAGCTGGGTGAAGAGTGGACTCTTTCCAGCCACCAGTCCAGACCTTCCGCTCTACCAGGAGGTTTCTCCTAACAGCCGAGTAGATGCCTCTTCTTCACCATCTCACTCACTGCCAGTTGCTGTGGTGGCAGGAGGGATGTGTGGCCAACATGACTGGAGAAGACAAAGCGTTAGATGAGATGTGATGTGGAGACACTGAGTGGTGTATATTCCTTCACTGTCCAACATCTACAACACCAGGAAGAGACCACCACAATCCCTAATACTTACTTTACCAAAACTGCCCTCTCCAAGGACTTTATGGAAGGTGAAGTTCTCCTGGTCCAGTCACCATGATGGGGTTTACAGCTGGGGTTGTTCCTGGGTAGAAAATAAACATGTTATCTTTTAGGATTGGGCTTTATAGAAATATAATACAAAAGTGCAACAATATTACAGGGTATGAAGCAGAAATTGGGCATTTACTAATAATGTGCACTTGATTGGCGCTATATTATTTGAAAAATATTGGATGCACAATTGTGACTAATCAGGCTCCAGATGAACTAATTTACAGAATAAAGTCCTCTCTATTAGACAAGTATGAGTAAATCTGCTTCATTGTCCCTAAACACCCTCTGTCCCTAGTATTGTCTCCTTTGTTTAACATACCCTTTTAACTGTGGGGGCCATTGGCTGTGGTATATTAGAACTGCACTCACCGGACAGCTGCTCCATCTCTTCTCTCCTCCTTTTGATGGGTGTAGTCTCCATCAGGAGGCTTCCAAGTCTTTTGGAAGCCACTTTTGTCTTGGCGCCATCTTTGATGTTTCCATCGCGTTTCTTACGTGGCACCTATCTCCTGTCTCTCCATCTTTTCTTTCTTTGAGAGACCAACAGAGACGGTCTAATTTATCAAGGTCCGTCTACTTCAGCAGGTTCTCTCCGTTCTGATACGGGTTTGGGAACCGCTTGCGACAGTCCTTCTCCTCTTCGCGATTCATGGCAGGGGGTTCAAATATCACAAATTAGCTAGAAGTTTGGTAGAGCACAAAAAAGCCAACTCACTCTTCAAAGGTTGAAGAGAGAATGACAAAGGTCAGGATGTTGAGGTCTTACATCACCTCTGTTGTGACATCACAGAGGGCATTGTGACATCATCATATTCTAAAGGTCATGTGACATCACAGAGGGCATTGTGACATCATCATATTCTAAAGGTCATGGGACATCATAGAATGTTCAGGCAGGTCTACTAATTCAACTATTATAAATTCAGTAAAATGATATGTACTTATACTTACTTTAACTTAACACAAACTCCTTCACACACAATCCCCGCACCTAGAAGGAGTTGTTGGAAATGAAACTTTAGCTGTATGACGATGGTGAATATGGAAGTGATTGCCAGTATAAGAGAGAAAAAAAAAAAGATGTTTACTGGGAGAAAAAATTAAAATAAAATGGAGCTTCAGGACCCTCTTGGCGCCTGGTTATCTAGCCTGGATACAAGGTGAGATCTGTCTCTAGCCTGGATACAAGGTGAGATACATCTCTAGCCTGGATACAAGGTGAGATCTGTCTCTAGCCTGGATACAAGGTGATGATCTAGCTCTAGCCTGAATACTAACTACAGGTAAAATTTGGCTTTTGCCTGGATACAAGATGAGATTCATCTGTAGCCTGGATACAAGGTGAGATCTGTCTCTAGCCTGGATACAAGTTGAGATCGGCTCTAGCTGGAGGCAAGTGTGAGATGCATCTCTAGCCTGGATACAAGGTGAGACGGCTCTAGCCTGGATGCAAGTTGAGATACATCTCTAGCCTGGATACAAGGTGAGATACGTCTCTAGCCTGGATACAAGGTGAGATATGGCTCTAGCCTGAATACAAGGTAAAATTTGGCTTTTGCCTGGATGCAAGATGAGATTCATCTGTAGCCTGGATACAAGGTGAGATCTGTCTCTAGCCTGGATACAAGTTGAGATCTGGCTTTAGCCTGGATGCCAAGGTGAGATGCTCATCTAGCCTGGATACAAGGTGAGATCTGGCTCTAGCTGGATGCAAGTGAGATAACATCTCTAGCCTGGATACAAGGTGGAGATACGTCTCTAGCCTGGATACAAGGTGAGATATGGCTCTAGCCTGGATACCAAGGTGAGATACGTTCTAACCTGGATACAAGGTGAGATCTGCTCTAGCTGGATACAAGTGAGATCTGGCTCTGCCTGGATACAAGGTGAGATACGTCTCTATCCTGGATACAAGGTGAGATCTGCTCTAGCCTGGATACAGGTGGATCTGTGTAGCCTGGATACAATGTGAGATCTGTCTCTAGCCTGGATACAAGGTGAGATACGTCTTATCTGGATACAGGTGAGATCATGTCTCTAGTTGGATACAAGTGAGATCTGTCTCTGCAGGGATACAAGGGAGATACGGCTCTAGCCTGGATACAAGGTGGATACGTCTCTAGCCTGGATATAAGGTGAGATTGTCTGTAGCCTGGATAGAAGGTGAGATCTGGCTCTAGCCTGGATGCAAGGGAGATGCGTCTGTAGCCATGAACAAGGTGGAGATCTAGCTCTATCCTGGATGCAAGTTGAGATACATCTCTAGCCTGGGATACAAGGTGAAGATTACTCTTAGCCTGGATACAAGGTGAGATATGGCTCTATCCTGGATACACGGGAGATCTGGTCTTCATGGATACAAGGTGAGGATACGTCTCTAGCCTGGATACAAGGTGAGATAGAGTCATCTAGCCTGGATACAGGTGAGATAAGTCTCTAGCCGGATACAAGGTGAAATCTGTCTGTAGCTGGAACAAGGTGAGATCTGTCTCTAGCCTGGATACAAGGTGAGATCTGGCTCTAGCCTGGAGCAGGTGAGATGCGTCATCTAGCCTGGATACAAGGTGAGATCTGGCTCTAGCCTGGATGCAAGGTGAGATCTGGCTCTAGCCGGATGCAAGGTGAGATTTGTCTGTAGCCTGGAACAAGGTGAGATACTGCTCTAGCCTTGATACAAGTGAGATCTGGCTGTAGCCTGGATGCAAGGTGAGATTGGCTCTAGCCCTGAACAAGTGAGATTTGGTTTAGCCTGCATACAAGGTGAGGTACAGCTCTCGTCTGGATACGGGAAGCCTGGATACAGGTAGCGATGCGGCTTTATCCTGGATACAACGATAGATATGGGCATTTGCCTGGATACAAGATCCAGTGAGGCAATGGGGGGGGGGGGAGGGGTTATGGGTGAGTCTGTCCCCGCATGGTGCATTCGCTATAGCCAGGACTTTTTGGATGTGAAAATTGCCAGCTTGACTTATTCTTTGCCAGGTAGGAGCAGTGTTACCTTATTGGCTGCACAGAGCCAAGTACTATAGTCTCTGGAACACTGAACGAATTATATACATGAGTGAGTACCATTGCTACTCTCCCTCTTTTCCTTCTGTGGGAGTATTGAGAATTTTGAGCAGCCTGGGAAGCGGATGAATGGCAGGATCTACTTCTGCATAGTAAGAACTTCTCTCTCTATGACTCTAGACAAATAGTTCACTCATATGTGAGTGAATGTGTTATTAGAATTTAGCTCTGAATTATTTTGAGGTGAGGTTGTAGCTAGTTTGCTGTCATTTGCTCACCATCCTGGGGTGAGCAAATTAGTTTTTTGTTTGTGTCCAGGATTTTAGGGCTTCCCTTTTTTTGCAGGTGGACTGATTTTGATTGGCTTATAGTGGAGTAGGGAATGGCGTTGGGGATAATTAAGATAAGTTCCTATAGATTCTGCTCTGCAGTAGGAGTGTTCACGAGCCCGGAAGTTCAATAATTGGGATCTCAGGTAGTAAACAGCTTGGTGTTTTAAATATAGGGCTAAAGAAAGCTCTGGGGCCAGGTATGGCTAAACGTTGGAAAAGGTTACAGCATTAATAATTGTCAGGCCTCACAAAGGTCCATGGGCTCTCAAAAACATCAAAAAATGCTCCAAGAGAGCCTGTTTACATACCCAAGGGGATCTTAATCCAAAGGGTAGCGGGGCTGCAGAGCAGATTACTAGATGCGAGAAAATCAGTAATGTGATGGGTGAGAGAAATTTAATTGCATTGTGGGCCGCATGGCACAGGATGATTCTGTACTAATGTAAGTTATTGTCAACATTGAAAACCTGCCACTTGTCAACACGTGGTGTAACGTTGCATGTGGTGTGTGTGTGGGGGGGGGTTGTGTGCATGGCAAATGTGCTTGGAGATCAAGTGGTGTTGACTTAAACTTAACTTTTATGCTCCCACTCAGGGATGTGCCGTACTGTTTGATGTAGTAGTCTGAGTTTGTATTGAGATTATTGTGTTTGTGTGGTAATCATAGAATTTTGTAACATTATATTATGATTATTATATTTATTGTCTAACTTATTATTTATAATATAATACTGATTTGTTTTTCCCTTTTCACAGGATCCTGCAGATTATTATGACTACATTGAAACTCATGAAAACAGAGTTAAAGGAGACTGAAAATGACAGAGATGGGCCTCTGGGGAACCCTACATTAAAATGTTTGTTGATTGGTTCAGATACTATCATGATGGCAGTACACACACAGGCTATGTGGTGACCACTGAGAATGATATTTTAGTGCATGAATCAGAGTGTGATTATAGGCATATTTGGCCGGTAGCCCAGGGTCCCTGGCCAACCAAATCACCCACCAAATTTTATAATGAAAAGGACCTTCACCATGAAATCCTTGTGTGTCTTTTCATGCTCTGAATACACATGCATGCAAGAGCCATTTCAGACCTTTGAGGTCCTCCAAGGGTCCAAAACAGATTGAAAGCAGACAGAAGGGACACATCATCCATTCCCCAAGAAGCTAATTCTAGTAACAATATGAAGGAAGTGATATGATTTGTAGGGCCAGAATATTCATACAGCTCTGCTTTCTTTTGGCATGGCTCATGATTATGGGCCAATTTAGGAAGCAATGATTTTGTAGGATCCTCAGGAAAATCTAGTAGAAATGCCACAAGCATAAGAGTTATTCAGGGCATTTCACTTCGCTGCACAGTTGGCCTTCTTCAAAGAGAAAACCAGCTCTTAAATGAGAAAACTAAGGTAGTAAAGGTAAGACACTATGACTGATGGTGCCGCAAAAGCATCTGCTCTCAGGCCACTCCTTATAAAGGAAACCTACCATTAACAATAAGCCAATTAACTGAACATACTCACCTATCTTGATCCTGGCACTTGTCTTCTTTAAAGGAACTTCATGCAGATCTACCTAATAAGGTAGATCCGGGTGGCAGGTTCCTGTAATACAGCAGCTATACCAAGAAATAAAAAGATCTTGTCTTATATTTATTCAAGTTTACTTGAAGGGCTACTATCAATGGCCACTAAATTTAGAAAAAAAAAAAGAACACAGCATGCCATTATACAGGAACCTGCCACCGGATCTAACTTATTAGAGTAGATCCGTTGATGGTAGATTTTAAACAGGAGACAGATTGTAAACCAGCACACTGTCATGAGGGGTGTGATGTGTTTTTCTTCTGGCAGGATCTACTCTTCTTTACCTTTTTTGTCATGCTTAAAACAACAAAAAGGGCTTCAAAATTTGCCAATGAGACTGGAGCCTCCTACAGGCTCATTTGCATCATTTTTAAAGCCTTAAAAAAAAAAAAGTGCACAGGAAGTTTAAAAAAGAGTGGATCCTGCCAGAGGGGGCAAGGAGGCACACACCAGTATGCCAGTGGGCTTGGTTTTACAGTCCTTCATCTCCTGGTGGTACGCTGAGTCCGTTGGTAGATGTCCTTAGATTGACAACACCGGGAATGCCTGAAAAAGAAAACTATTAAAAGCAGAAAGGAAAACTTGGTCCCTCTCCTTTGATTTGAGGGACCAAAGTGCACATGAATGACCGGGACCCCTGGAGCAGTGCATGGAGCCAGATGCATTCTCGCGTTGCAGCTAACCACATTTGCCAGAGTGGTCCTGGCTTTGGGCTCGTAGAGTGGCAGAGCACAGTGGACGTACAGTGTGACAATGCGGCATGTCTATGAATGGCCATATGCATTGGAAGCAGGGGCCATATGCCGCATATATATCGGCCATATTAATACGTTCTTACACGTTTGTGTGCATGGGACCTAAAAGGACATCTACCCACCAAGAGAAGAATTGTAAACCAAGCACACCGATTCATAATGGGGTGTGTCACCTCTCTAAAGATCCGCATTCTTTAACTGCTCCTATGCCCTGTTTTACAGTCTGAGGAGCTCCTTGTATGAATAGATGTTAAGGGGGACTGAAGCCTCTCAGTCATTTGCATAATTTTAAAAGCCCGTTTTTGTAGAAACCAGGACATTGGAAGCTAAAAGAAGAGCAGATGCTGCCAGAGGGGCACACACCAGTATTCAGTGTGCTGTTTTTTATACTTCGAGAATCTCTCTCTTAATACTACTTTTTCCTTGCTTTTTCTTTGCCCATTTGATCTTACCAAAAGCCCACAAATAAATAATTTAAGTTTACCACAAATTAATCCGGGATCCCCTGACTCTTTGTCAACTCTCCTATCACTACATCATCATTGATATCGGCAACCAGTGGAGAATGAATCTCCATGGGACAAAAAATGCAACCCCCTCTGTGCTCAACCACAAGACCCACTATCATTATAAATGATCTGATGAAGCATGTTTTGGATACCAACAAGAGGAGGAAGAGATGAGGAAGAAGCTGATGTCACCTCCGATGTCTTCCATATGGAGCAGCTGTTCCGGGTTGAGTCCGTCAGGGTTCTAAGTACACTTACATGTTCCCTCCAATAGAGTCTATTAAGAGGAATGTAGTATAAGATAGGTGTTTAGGGACATGAGGCAGCAGATTGACCTTAAACCTGTCTTAGAGATAGTGACATAACCGAGAGGGCTTATGATCTCTGTTTAATTAGGTCATTCCCCCTTGAGCCTCTTTACCGCTGCATTTTGGCACCCCATTTTGCAAACCGATAGTCCTGTAGCCGTGCGCCTTCGCTCTTTTTTTGCACATATATGTGCATCGTTGTTGATGTCTCCAAGTCAAAGAGAGGTATTTAGACTGTTTTTCTAAGTAACCCCGTCCTTGGTTTCGTCCTTGAGACTGGATTCCCACTTGTGCAGTGTATTATTGGTCGTTGGAACAAACGATTTATTCCTACTTGGCACTTCCCGGTCTCATGATGCTACAGTCCTCAGGTGGAGCTGACTCTCCCTTATCTATAGATCAACTCACCGGCCACCGTTATTAGGTACACCATGTAGTAATTGGGTTGGACCCCCTTTGCTTCAGAACTGCCTCAATTCTTGTGGTAGATTAAACAAAGGTCGACTGGACGCATTCCTCCCAGAGAGTTTTGGTACATTATTGACATGATGGCATCACACAGTTGCTGCAGAAATTTGTCAGCCTGCACAGTCCTATGATGACGAATCCTACCACGTTTCCACCACATTCCCAAAGATGCTATGCTAGATTGAGCTCTGGTGGACTGTGGTAGCCATGGTACACTGAACCGCCATGTTCTTGGTCAGGAAATAGTCATGAGTGATCGCTGACATGCCGTCATATTGTGAAACCGTTTTTGTAGCCATCGATTCTACGTGTCTTATGCGTATCATGTGAGTGATCAGAGGTGGGTACTATTGGTGGATCAGGAAACATGTCAACTACTCAGAGTATGGCGGTAGTGTCTTTTGACACAAGGCTCTAATGGTACCAAGGGGCCCAAAGATTGTGCCAAGATAAATTATTCCCCACACCAGACACCACCACCCCAGCCTAACCGTTGATACAACGGCAGGATGCGATCCATGCTTTCATGTTGTGACGCCAAATTCTGACCATGAATCGATATTTGTCGCAGCAGAAATAGAGACTCATCAGACTCCATGGCGAAACGTTTTCACAACATTGATCTTCTTACTGTCCATTTATACTCGATGAGCTGTGCAAATCTGTAGCCCCAGTTACCTGTGATCTTATGATGAAAAGGAGTGGCAAACCCGTGTGGGTTTCTGCTGGCTGTGTAAGCGCCATCTGCCTCAAAGTGTAGACGTACTGTGCGTAGAAGAGATGATTCTTATGGCCACCTTGTTGTAACGGTTGGCCCTTTGATTTGTACGTCCACTGTGTGCCTTTCATCTAGCTCGAACTCCAGTCTGCCCATTTCTCCTCTATCCTCTGGCATCAACAAGGGCACTTGTGACCCCCACACGATTACTCCGCTTCACTGTTGTCTGTTTTTTCTTTTTCGGAACCATTTCTCTGTTTAATACTCCTCACGAGATTGGTGGTGCATTTGCATAAAATCCCTTAGATTAGATCTGCAGTTTCGAAGATCACCAGACCAGCGAGTCCTCGCTGGCAACCAACAACATCCACAAAGTTCAAAGGCACTGGTACAAATACACTTTTCTCTCCCCCATATTCTGATGCTCCGGTCTTGAATGAACCGGAAGATTTCTTAGACATGCCTACATGCCTAACATGCACTGATGCGTGCCATGCCATGCTGCTTGGTCATGATTAGCAAATTTGTTAGTTTTAACGAGCAGCTTGGACAGTTTAACTTTAATAAAGTGTGCCCGAGTTTGCAGTGGATAGTCTTATTAAATTATGTTCGCTAACCATAAGAGAGACACTTTTTTATTCTGTACAATTAGTCAGTCTGGAGCTTGATTTGCACCATTTTATAAATAGTATATGCAATCAACTTCATGCGCACATTAAACCCAGTCAATAGGCACATCATTAATATGTGTACCTTCTAGCTCTATCTATTGTTGACTTTGTTGTTGTATTATATTTACTTGATTTCAAAGACTCTGACAATTCTGAAATATTAACATCGTTCTATCATACCCCAGGAAACAATCCCATTGCTGTAACCCCCATATGGTGGACTGCCGACCGCAGGAGAGATTATTCCTTCCATAAAGTCACTACCCCCTGGTAGATCCTTTTTGTCATAAAGATATAATTTAGTGGATTTGGTGTCGTGGCCTCTCACTGTGTGTGAGCATGTGGCAGAATATAGTGACAATCAAACTCCCTTCTCACTTGGTTTCTACCTCCTCATCCATCATCTCATCAAGGTAGCATGCGGACAGTTCTTCTGCTAATATAGACAGGTTTACTAACACTCGTCCTGCTTGATGACTCCCATACCTTTTATCTTATCTGAACACTCCCTGTAGATATTATTTATGTTATAATAAATCTGGTATTCTATATTCCTTTTTGCCTCCAACACCAGAGACATAAAAACTGATAGTTAATATGGGACAGCCGCTGGTCACTATGAGAAAACTCATGGATTCGAGTGATGCAACATCTTGGGGTCAGAGACTATTGCGTCTAATGCCAGGGTCTTGGACCATACATGGCTCCCAAAAAGGTAAGATGAATGCTATCTACATGTTATTCTGCACGGTATCACTGGTCCACGGATTTGGGACCTCTCCAACATTAGGGGGAAACAAAGGTGATAAGCATTTTGCGAATGCATTAAAATTGCTCGGGTGCTCGTTATTTGAGGCACTAAAACTTTTCCCCGATGCTGTCGGTGGCGTCGTCTGCGAAAACCGAACCCCATAGTCATGTGGACGAGCATTCAATGGGACCAAGGAGACTAGCACATTCGGTAATGGGAAGCCTGCACAGGGAGTGCTTAGGCTTCAAACCCCTGGAAACTCTCAAAAAATGTGATGGAAAAGGAGACACCACGGTAATATGGACAGGATAACCAGTCCAAGGGGCAGCATGTCATTGGATGCCTTTTCTGAGGCTGCTCTAATCGCACCATTCCCATAGGCTTAAGCAACCTCCAGGCGTACCAGCGCCAGTTACTTGTGACCCACCATGTCAGCTTGAAACCCGTAGCGTGTATGGGAGCTGTGTTGACTCATTGGAAATAGGTGACTGAGTTGGTAGGACTAAGTCAGCTACGTACGTCCCCTCACCACTCTTTACTGTAAAGATCAGCCCTATCTATCGCCGAGTCTGGGGACAGAGGTGACAGGTCTTGCTGGGGTGACATAAACTGGCAAAGCCTGTAAGCGAACCACCATGCCAGTGCTGGACAACTGCCTGATCGCCATCTATCTCGCTACTGTCCCGCAGAAGTACGCCCTCTGCTATCGCACTAGCACTTCAGAGGAATACATGGTTTAAGCTTGTGCACCAGGGCCTGCAGGGTATTAATGCATTTCACCACTACCCTTCCTCTCCAGGCGAGAGAGCGGAAAGATTTGATGTGTACGTGGTCCAGGAGACCCTGTGAATACACCCTAGTAATTGAGTGATGCGGTAATAAATCTCTTTTGACGAGCCGTAGGGTTACATAGGGATTAGGACAGCCTAGCTGATGAGTCCCAACGCGCAAGAATTTCCTTCCCCCTCACCTGGCATCTGATCTGTCACATTTCTCCCTGCCTCCAATCTCACTCTTCATTCTGCCCTATTCACACATGAACATTGAATTATTACGAGTAACATTTCTCCTCCTTTCTTCTCCTCACCCTCCACCTCCTCCGATATGCGCTGAGACAAAGACCTGAGGGGTCCCGTGACTTTGGCTATCAACAAGAGGATATCCTTCTTCCCCCGTTCTTGGCACGTAGACGCAAGAGCTTCCAGTAATTCACTTGCTGACCGAGATGCTTTTCAACAGGCACAAGCAGCGGCGATGGGATGGCTGATGCATTGGTCGGCATCGCCACACTGACCACTGCTGCCTGTCGGTTGACTCCTAACAAGATTATCAGCCTGACAGATTCATGATCATTGTCCAGTCTAGCACTTCTCATTGTAGACGAATATGGAGGACAAGAAGTGACTGACCTGTATTACTCAGTTCTGGTGGAGGTGGTAAAGGCGGCGCTGCGCTGCCCTGAGAGTATGGCAGCATCTGTGCTGGACCTTCCTGAATATGCCCGCCACACGTATGCGGCGCGCCTCGTTCAAATCAGACAGGATTGCGGTAGTGTCGTTGAGCCGAGTCGGATACTATGAGATTTAACACATTGGGGCCAGGCATGGCCACATGTGTCAGTTGACGTGGTGCAGCAGCGCCACCAGGTTACGGCCGTTGTCCCACAACAAAAACCACTGACCCAGGCTGTTTCAGCGGTGCAATGTCTAGGCGCCGTGATGCATGTAAGCCTTGGCGGTGCTTATCAGCCGATCACCAGTCCCCTCGAGCGCTGCTGCGTATTGCGAACGCACTGTATTAGCCTGTAGCCAGCCGAACAGGTGGGCATGCACTTTATGTTATACGCGAGGCCAGCAGTTTTTTGAGCCCCATGTTGTGATGTTAGCGACCCCTTGGCCACTGCTCGAGAGGAGGTCACTTCGTACTTTTCCGGCCTCGCCGACACATGAAACGCATATCACGACCCGTCTATAGGCGTGGCAAGACCAGCACCACTACGGATGTCAAATTCGCAGCAGCTGTCAGCTCACAGCAGTGAGGAGGGGCTAGCAGGAGCGAGCGCATGATTAGGCACTGAGCATACCTGTGGCTTCACATGTCGCTTTTTGAGGCCCCGCTCAATCCTCTGCCGACTGGTCCGTGCAGTCGAACTATAGCAGAACGACACTCCAGGTCAGACCTTGGTCCCAGCTACCAGAAGAATGTGCCGTCAGCGATATGATTGGTGCATTCGGACAAGGCCTCGTGCCAGTGCAGCGGGTCGTGGCCTGGCAAACGGGCGTTGGTGCAGGAGCACGGATCATTGTAAATTACCAGAATAGCTGGTCAGACGCAATCGTGGAATGCTGCCAAGGGGGGAGTTGACGTAATACTCGAGGGACGGCGGCGCCACGCCTGCCGTCACTGAGTGTGGTATGCCATATAAGTAGGACTCGGGTCTCTCTCTATCCAGCCTAATACCCTGTGGCTAGCCATCTCTCGAGTGCTGATAGCATTTTTGGCCATGAATGTGTGTGCACTCCCCCTTGTTGAGGACCTCAGAGGGCTTGGGCAGGTGTGGGTGTGGGTTGCAATTTCTGACTGTACTTCCTTTCTGCTGACCTAGTAATTCCAGGTTGGGCGCAATGAAGCCGACGAGGGCAGATGGAGCCCTCCAATGGGTGGATGACTTCGTGGAGGATCGTGGAGGCGCTAAGGGTTGTGGTTTGCGCATGGTGGTTGCTTTGGTGCAGGGGTCCTGGGCAGGGGGTGCTGACTAGCAGAGGCAGCCGGTGGACACAGGGGAAGGAGCATGTGGGTGTGCACTCGGCAGGAGCGGTGAACGGCCTTGGTTCCATGAGTGGCGGTAGTTTAGACTTCATTATGCAGCTAACGCATAAGTTGGGTGGTTAAGCTGGGTAGTGGTGGAACCCCATGATCCTGGCTGGTTGGCACAGGTTGCACCACCACAGTAGTCGGTGCATACGGTGTTCTTAAATGAACACCTCAGAGACCTCTCCGAAAAATCAGCCCTCACCAGGGAGAGCTTCCACTATTCGTGTGAAACATTTGGTGGTGATGCAACCACAGCTCTAGGCCCTTCTCTCCATCTGGCCCCACCACTGCCTCTTCCAACCTGTTCTCATTGAGGACTCGCCTCCGTTCTCATAAGCACTGTGTTCACCCGGTCCTATCAACCCAGGCTTGGGTACTGTCACCTCATCATCCCTGCGATGCCCTAAGTCTGCTCCCTCGCACGAAACTTCTGCCCTGAACAACAACATTCACCCACTGTCGAACAACCGTGTCTGTCCCTCATCAGTCCAGGGACACCTCTTTACACCACTTCTTCCATACGTCACAATGTATCATCACACCAAGACATGCGACCCCGGTGGAAAACCTAGGGCATCGAGAAAGATGCTCAGCAGCAAACGGCAAAGTGGTTGTTGGTACGTCGGAAGGGTCCCAGGGAAAACAGTTCCTCAGAGTATTGCCGTGTCATAATTGCCAAATTTGTCCTGGGATGGTGGGCAAGACTGGGGGGGAAAGGCAGGCTGAGAGTCTGCCTGTGGGGGAGTGCTGATATTCCGAGTTGACCTGATGGAGCATGCGTGGAAGCCTGCACTGGTGACAAGGGCGTGGGAAAGGCATTGTCCGCAATCCAACAATCACCGTTCGCATGTTCTGAGGCCTCAACAGTGCGTCTGATACCCACGTGTAGACCCACATAACTTGAGGGACATGAAGGCCTTAGGGAGTGAGCTACTGCGGCGTTCGCCATGCTCCATCAGATCAGAAGAGTGGTTGTCTCACCACCGCCACAGGACCCTGAGCACTCTGACACCCCGTTGCCAGTGTGAGGGAACGCTACCACGCTTGCCTGGCTTCCCCTACCCCCTAGCCTCTGGGTTCAAACATTTTGCGAAATTAATTAGTGGAATGTAAAGTTTTTTTGTGTGTTTTGTTGTTTTAAGAAAATCGTTACATGCATCCTACTTCTAACCTACACGCGACAGCAACCACAACAGGATTTGGTTGACTGATGCCTGATGGACTTTTAGTTTATTGAAAAAAAAAAAAGGAAAAGAAAAAGGAGAACTTAGTGCCCTAATCAATCAACACACCCCTAAATAAATCTGCCGTTCTCCACTTAGTGTGTTTGTGAGGATGGATTTATTGTTATCATCAGAGAAGCTTGTACACCGACTGTCGCAAGACTCCCTGACAATCCTCCAAATATGGGCGTACTAGCTTGCCACCTACTGTAGTGCGCCGTAAGGCCGAGCCACGGAGCGCGAATATCAACAATAGCGATATATAGGATCATATAATAACGCATCTGTAGGCCGTAACCAAGCCGTGATTTTGGGTTGTGTGTATGCGAGTTCATAAACATACATGACACAGCACCAACAACATCTGGATTGTAAGTCACACTTTAAGGTTTTGTAAACTAACAATAAAAAAAAACTCCGCAAGACTGTGCCTTAATTCCAATTGTAAACCTAAAATTCACACCATCGTTAGGTTGAGAGGAAGTGTCACGCTACATATAACGGTTCGAAGCTCCCGCAATGTGTCCGTCACAATATACCGAGCTGCAATATATGCTTCGGCAAGCAGCCACATGCAAATCAACACAAAAATACTATCGTACTAGCCATACTAGTGCCTAGCAACGGCGTGCCGTAGCCGAGCATGCCAAACAGTAAGTAAAATTAATATATAACGCTACCCCTACCTGACAGCCTAAGCAGGCTTTGGCTCTTTAGACACTCCCTGGACGTAAGCTACAGTGTAGGAACAGATATGATTGCCAACTCTTCCTCACCTATCAAATTCCTACATGATTTATGTCTACCGATTGCAATTACAATTCATTTGACTACAATTATCTTCCTTCCAATACAGACATTTACCTCCAAACCAAAGGGAAGCCCATGGGCACGAAATTTGACCCAGCTTGCCAATTGGTTGTCGGCCGCCTGGAAGAAACCTTCCCTCTCTGCATCCCCGTTTGGCAAAAGTGCAAAATATAAACGTTTTGATTAGACGATATTTTCATTATATGGCAAGGCTCTCTAGAGGAAATAAATATTTTATATGCGATTTGAACACGAACCCCATGGGGGCCTACAATTACACACCACTGTCAACCAATGGACAAAGCAGAAAGTTTTGGATATGAAATCGTTCCAATAGACAGAAACGTCGTACTCAATACCCGAACGTTTTTTAAATCGTAAAGTAGACAGCAACAGTTATTTAGATTGCCTCTAGTGCCACTTCGAAAATGGCTGTTAAACGTTCCCCTATGCAGTATCAAAAGACTAAGAAGAAAACTGTACCAGAGATACCGATCGCTGATACCAATTTAAACCAACTGCGCAAGATAGGATATAAAGACAAAGGTACCCTTAGAAAATAATTCAAGACTCAAGGGACCCCAAAGCAGAGTCATTAATACAGATAGACTGCTCTAAACAAAAAAACAAACACATTAAAACTTAAAAAGACGAGCCAATAACGAATGACTTCACGTCAAATTTATCTCCACATCCCAAAACACTCATCTAAGATCCACACCGATTTCCCAACAAAAAATGGAAACATATTACTCCACGACCAACACCTGGGGAAATCCCTACTAAAACCCCCAGATTTACCTTTAGACGAAAAATACCACACTCGCTCAATTCATTAGCAACAGTGTCGCTTGAGGAGAAAAACAATGTAAAGCCAGCAATCCCAAAACAACTTTTTTTCTGGCCTAAAGGATCTTCAAAATGGGGACATGCCCTATGTAAATGTTTCATTCTATTACCATAGAAAAAAAGAATTTTGTTCTAATATCCCAAGGGAATAGCTTTTCCTTAAAAACCTTTTAAAATTGCAGTTCATCCTTGTGATATACTTTGGAGTTGTACCTGGGTTTGCAGTACATAGGGGAGAACGACCCCAATCTCTTAAAGTCGTTTAAACAGCCACAAGGGGCCAACTTCAAAAAAGGCGTTCCCCAAAACCGTGGTCTAGACATGCAAGCCAACCCTACAGGACTGACAAAATAGATGACTGTAGTGTCACCACTATGGAAACAAATCGATAACACCTGCCCCCCACAAAGATTCAACAAACTAAGAACACGCGAAATGTTTTGGATATTTAAAATCTCAAACACTAATGCCCAATGGGCTAAATGAAAACACTAGAGATCTAGATGACATCCTTCTAACCGATTGTGTGTATTGTATACCACTCATTCCACTCCACCTTTATTGCTCCACGGTGTGGTATATTCTATCTACTATTGCCTTTGTTTTCGTGTCAGATAGATACCATGCATAAATATCTTCCCACATGATCTCCTATAACGTCTATACCCATGGTCCTTTTGCTGTTCACCACCCACTGTCTGTACCTAGGCGCTCCCGCATGATATGGATCCAGTGCACAACAAGTCATTTCGTTATACTTAGTTGTTTATTGACATTCTAAAAAAAAAGTTTTTTTTTCATCATCAAACGCACAGAGCCTTTACAATTGCATGAGAATATTTGAGTTTTAACACATCCTTTGCACCAAGACAAACCATGTCAAGCATTATACGGGGCACTTTAGCTTATGATATATTTTAACCACGATATGTAACTTTTAGATGGTACGTAGGCATAATTCATATAGTTTGTATATCTATTGTAGATGTATATATATATTCATATTATATATTTGGTTATATTTTGTATATGTATATGATGTCTAAATTCAATCCCCTGATTCTCTGAAGCCATGTGCAAAATGGAATAGTACATTGAAGTAAGATTGTGTATGAAGATATTTATTAAATAATTGGTGATAAGAGGTAGCTACTTGCTTTTTATTATCCCCTATGGCTGTAATGCTCCACATTTTATACATGTATTTATTTATTTTTTTACCATATATTTACTATGATATGCCATTCGTTTTAATGTAGAGCTATTCCATTTGTACTTGAAGAAGGGTGTTCCGCCCGAAACGCGTTTTACAAGTTTTTGGAATATAAAACAATTTAAACTTACAGAAGATCTCTCTCCTAAAGCGCCGTGCAAGCCTTTTCGTGGTTTTCTCAACCCCTTTATAGGCTAACGGCATCCAGAGCAGAAAGAATGAGCGAGCAGGCGCGGGGTCAAGGGGTTAGTCTTTCCAGGGGTCACCTGATGCAAGGCCAGGCAACCACTTGCGTATCGGCCACGTTATGCTGGGTGGAAGTGCCCAGAGCTCTCCTGGCTTGTGATGGGCTCGTTTCTGTCGCCGCAAAATCAAACCGGAGGGAGATGCGATTTTCTGCGGAGCGCGAAGTATTCGTCGAGCAAAGAAGAAGCAAGTTACAAGTCGCTAAATGACTCGAATGAATGAGCATCAGTCCAGACGAGTGGTGTTTGTCTATCTCTATATAAAACATGCATTGTTCCGCGGAATTTTCCAGATCCTCTAATTTTTACAGTGGATGGGGGTTTAACAACCAAGTGGGTTTCATCAAATAGTTTACTAGACGAGTGTCCATTCTTATATGCTCCAGATGGAAGAAAACTCATTAAAAGTTCAGATCTAACACTGTTTCCTACCTACCCATGAGGGACTACAACCCCAAGTCGAACACCAGTGATAGAGGGGTTATTATCTATGTGCGTCGTGATAGGGTCTTGTTAAGATAGAATAGACAGAGTTGGCCCTAAAAAGATGACAGTGATCACAGATCCACCGGGACTTTGAGTCGTAACATGTCAGAATGTTGTTTCATTCATTTAGCTTTTTTTAAAGAAGAGTGTTTCAATGTAGCAAAGTAAGTCACATCAGGGAAACATCCATTCTTCATGGGGACAGCGGTGTTCCTTCATTTGTGATAATTGGTTTCATATTCTGTCTCTACATTTCCATTGATGACATTCCTCAAAAATAGCTGATGAGAAGAAAAGGTATTTTATGACCGAAAGTGAAAAACAACTATTATAAGGATTCACATTGCCAATGACAGATGGCAGCGTGGGCAACACAATACCCAAGAAGAACCTGTTAATACACCATTGCGGGCAATGGGGGATTTTGAAGGTTTCCTCCATATTTTTGTATATTTGTCAGCAGATGTTGTGTGGAGACCACAGGGGTACTGATTGTCTTATAGATTGCACACATCCTATTGAGATACAAATTCTCCAACCTTTACTCTTCCATTGGTGTATAAAGAGATGTGACTAGGAATTGTAGCGAAAATATTTTTTTCAGCAAACAAAAGAATGTGAAAATTTCTGTAATTCACGGCACAAGCTTTTGAACATGAACCGTCTACATCAGAGTAGTAAGAAAATGATTTCTACAGTTATAATGAAGAATGCCACTGATACACAAACACTCTGTCTTCGCAATTTTGGAAATCAGTTCCAACACAAATAGACACCTTTGTGATGTGTGAAGTCTGCTGGACTCAAAACTACTTCTCTTCTCTCTACAAAGAAGGTACAGCAGGTTCTTAGTTCTATGAAGTTCTTCAATCTGTATGGCCTTGTAGACCTAGGCTTGAGACCTCGCACAAATATCTTCTTCATGACATTATAAAAACATTGTTCTGCGATGGGCTATGTGAAAAACTTCGCTTGTGCTGTGATTCCGAGGACAACTAATGTAAATTCTCCCTCTGCATAAAAGCAGGAGCAGTTACCATTACTGGGTGTTTGTTATGGATCGCTATACATCTTATCCGATGGGCGAGCACGGTGGCTCAGTGGTTAGACACTACAGCCTTGCAGCAACTGGAGACCTTGGTTTCAAGTCCCAGCTAAGGGCAACATATGCAAGAGTTTGGTATGTTCTCTCCATGTTTGCGTGGCCTTTCCCCCACAGCGCCAAAACTACTGTGTAGGGTGTAGATGTGTGAGCCCCATGGGGAACAGGGCAACGCGACGATTTGGCTAAGTACCATATCAAATATATTCTGGACCTGGAAAACGCTTTAGGTAAGTTGCAATATAAAGCTATCATGAAGTCTGTGAGTCGGCATATACACATTGTGGCAACTGTCCTGACTTTTTGCCGGGTGTATGTTCTACAGAAAAGAGGGCCAATGCAGACCACGCCAGGGTTCCATGGTTTCCGGTATCCACCTCAGCCTTTTGAGCTTCGAGTTCAATTCTATCTCTCAACCTCCGACCTATGGGATGGGATGTGATCTGCCTATCTAAAAAGATTAATCTGGGTCATGACGTCTTCTGTGTGGAAAGAGGCACTCTATCATGTGTCTATTCCATGTATATAAGAGTCAATCTGTACATTTTTGGATAGGCATACAAGGGGCTACGTTTGTACTACACAAAATTCTGAAGCCAAACCAATGTCTGTCAACAAGGCTACACCAGGGATATTTTTGTGTAACAGAGTTTACGCGGCCATGTATAGGTGTGTAAAATCCTTAATAAGTATAAGAGACCATTGTCACAGACCAGATGCCACAGAACCAGTGGGTGGATTTAAGACTGCCATGGGCTTGGGCGTATGACTATTATAGCCCCGACAGCTGGAATCACTTCCTACATCCGGATAGATCACAGCAGAGTTTTGGGGAATGGAGGAATACATCCCATTTGTCCCTTTGAACTTTGTACCAGGTTTTGTTTATCAGTGACTTTCTATATTCTGTACATTTTACCTTTCATAATAATAAGACCTATATTAACCCTTAAGGTGGTTGTCCAATTCAACAAATAATTGATATGTTAAGGAAAAGACAATATATTAATGATATGACAATTTCAGTGTGCTCTCTGTAACAATTCTCACGGTTCTCTAGATCCATGCTGCTGTCTTTCTATATGAAGGCGGCTACGTTGTACTATCAGTGGATAGAATCTGTCAGTGGTCTTGTGATGGACAGACAGGGACAAGCCGTTATCACAGAAGAGCAATCAGAAACTTGTGGATAATCGTCCTTGTGCCACTGCGTGTCCCATCACATGAACCATGGGCAGATATTTGTCACTGAAGTGAAACATAGAAGCTGTTCCATAAGCTGGACCAGCAAGCAGAGATCTAGCAAAAACTGTATGGGGAATTGATACAGAAAGATATGTTGAAAATTGGTATGAACTTTCATTACACAGAAAAAAAATAGCACATTATCTGTCTTAACAACCCCTTAAGGAAGCAGCCATTTTTGTAATCTGTCATGGATTGATTTACATGGTTATAAACTTTGATACACTTTACTTCCAAAGTAATTTTGATAGTTTTTAGTACATGTTGCGCTTTACAATTAACCGGTAAGTAATTTTGATTGATATTTTTGTATTTATTAAAAAATTTAAAAATGTGCAGAATTTTCTCCATTTTGTAATAATTCTCAATTATTCCTCTTTTCACGGACAGTAGTTTTACTATCCAAATATAGTTACTAAATAACATTTCTAATGTATCTGCGTTAGGGTTTGTAAAAATTTGTGAAAATGATTGCTGGATAATTTTATTTTGATGTCAGCGGGTCTTACAAATCGAAACATCGGTTGTCTTTCTTTTTTCCAAAGAAGAATGGCAGAATTTAATTTTTTGGAAATCGTTTTTGTTTTGTAATGACACTTATGAAGTATATCTTATATGAAAGCAGAGACCCCCTCACATATATAGCAATGCATTTTCAAACTGCCGCCCTTAAACATCTACGTAACGGTATAAAAAATTAGTTTTTTTTTCCCAATTAATGTTGTCATGGTGAGGTTTTGTTTTTTTTTGGTTGTTGTCGCAAAATGTTCTTTTTTTGGTGCCATAATGTCCCTCTAAGGAGCAATGTGGTCTTATGCAAATTTCGTGTAGTGTTTTTTCTCCTATTGTCGTATGGCAGGGGGGGTGCAACTGGATTCATTTGCGGCAAAAAGCCATTACATGTACTAACTATCATGGATTTAGTTTATTTTGTGGGAAAACTAGCTCAAAGCAAATAATTTTGGTGAAAGCAGGCGTCCGTATATTAAAAAGTGATGTTTGCCATGTCGATGTTCATTTGGCGGCAATTGGGGGGGGGGGGGGCGGGGTCTACATAATAAAGAAATCCAAGATCAGAGGAGAAGCTTGGTGCGACTATATAGCACACTGGATTGCCATGAGTGCCCCGTGGGTTAAATTTGGACTTTGGAGGGCAGGATAAAAAGTTTTTTCAGCTGCATTAGGGCAAAAGCATGTAGGGTAAGGGACAAAATAAGGTTATAGTGGTTTTACACTTTAGATATGTGGGTAGTTGGAAAAAAAAACTCTTGACGGAATATATAGGAACATGCGATACGGATCTTATAAATGGAGAAAATCCCATAGAGAAATTAGTTTCTCTCCATCTAGAGGGCTAGGAACTCGGCGAGGGATGTGCGTTAACTGATAGCTGTTCATTGGATGGGTATATCAGAGTTCTCATAGAGGCAAGTTCGTTTTTGGGATTTGCCAGTCCCTGAAAGGTTGTGTAATTTGAAAACGGCATAGGGTTGGATCATATTGAATAAGAATCCACATTAGAGATGTCTGTGATCTTGGGATTGGACATTAAAGGGGAAGTTGTGCCCAAATTTCGACAATGTTAGAAAAATAATGGGAAATCCCACATAGAGTAGGCCTGTCTATGATTGGACATCAAGGGAGAGGGAGGTGTGTGTCAGCAATTTAGGAATTTGATAGGTGCCAATAGAGATGATGGCATTCCCTGGATGGTAGAAATTTTCCCTTTTTTTGAATGGATGGACTGATATGGATGGGCCACATTTACAAAGTTATGATTGGTTCAATTTAAAATACTCAGAGTAGATGGAGAATTTAGCAGGCATTAGAATACTATTGTTTGGGGCACTATGATTGGTATAACCCTTTTAAAGATATAAACGGAATAAAAAGTGGTTTATTTAAAACTATGTGGAAATTGAAAATATGCTAAGATATAGTAGTTTATGACAATGACGTTTTATATGAGTATGTTTTTAAGGGAACTTGCAATTTGCACATATCAGCCAGAGTGACAGGTTCTATAGAGCTCATACTGATGACCTTTAATAATTCTATATAGAACAGATGAGAGGGTTGACAGACACATCTCGATACACAAATGTAAAGTTACAAGTCAACACACTACAATAGCATTGGCTGCCCCCCCTCAGCCCCTCTTGACGAGCTTACTATTCCACATCTTAACACTTTGTAACCTCTTAGATTAACCGCCCTAGAAATTACATCAAATGTCGACATCAGAAAAGTCCCATAACAAAACAAAAAATTTGTTGCAGTTTTCCCGAGATACAGAGCCACCGACATTTGTGGCGTTGACTTGTGCTTTTTGGGCAAAAGACGAGGCGCAGAAGGGGAAGGAGCCACCCTGAACGTGCCAGGATTTAGTTCCTCATGGCCCTCTTTTGTATGGCTATAACATTTTTGATTTTTTCGATTGGGGTCATGTGACAAATTTTTTTTGCGGGATGAGATGATTTTTCCACTGTTACCATTTTGGGGGGTTGGTATCTCCCTATTGTTGAAAAGTTTAGGAACCTTTTTTTTTAGGACAGGAGTATAAAAGCTTCAATGTCGTTACTGGATTTTTAATTTTTTTTTTTTTTGGTGTTCCACCATAAGCCTAATAATATGTTATCTTTATTCTATGGGGTCAGTCGATTACAGGGGATCACCAAACATGATTTTTTCTACGTTTTACTAAATTGGGAAAAAAAACATATTTTGTATTGCACGTTTTCACCGAAGTGGCACACATTTTAAGTTTTTGGCTCACGGAGCATTGGGTTGATAAGACTGTGTTTGTGGGCGGGGGGCAACCAACAAAAGAGAAAAAACCGGTGAGCATGCGTCTACTACAAAATATATAGTAAAGTTTTTGGAGTTAAAATAAAAGAACTGGTAGTTAGGGGGCCACAGGGGTAGACACATCAATATGAATACAAAGCAGAGATACCACATCAGGCAGCAAAGCACCCGGAACCTTGCACTCGGGACTGAATTGGTGTGAACGTTTTAAGCGAAAGGACAACAGGTTTGCTGGCACAGCATAAATGCAATGGACTTAGGTCATACAGATCTAAACATCCAAAGTGCTGTGAAGAAATTACAACCCCTTGGTAGTGAATCGGCTAAGGACCGGTTGGTCCCACGGGACTGTTGGATATCCCGTTGTGTTGTGTTTCATTTCTGAGCGCTAAGATTCTTCAGTACTGTAGTGGGAGCCGTTTTCACTATAGCAACATTGCCGGGTATTGAATACTACATATATTGGGTCATAATTGCTCTCTAATAGGCTTTCTTGTTTGTTTTTTGACGGGGGACATGGTTGTTGTACTTGTTTACAAGTGTACATAAACATCTGAAGTACTATATTTTTTTTTATCCACATTTATTGCATGTTTTGGTGCGGGAGTTGGATATGGAATGGAAAAATCATAATGTTGCTTAGAGAGGATGATTTTAGAAGAAGTGGCTGACATCATAGTCTGTGCGGCCAAGAATGCAGTATCTGCCGACTACAGATGGAAAAAGAGAGGACCTGAAGGAGGGGAGGGACAGTAAAGATTTACCTGAGTGTTCCTTTAACAATGAACAATTTGTAACTATCATATTTTGTTCACCAAGTGAAATGAGAAATTTCATGGTAAATATCTTTATATACAAATACATGAAATACAATGTTCACATTTAGACATTTTACAATGATCTTTGGGTAATCACAGACCGCACTGATATCACGATAACACTTAATTAAGAGGAGGAAACTTTACAGACTTTGACCAGGCTTATGCCGGCTTCTTAATGGAGGGAGAACTGTATACTATACTTATTATTCGCTCCCGAATCATGCCACACAACCATAGTGACACGACACTGACACTTTCCATGGATGGGGAGGGTGAGGAGCCGTGTGCTACTCCGGGGACCAAACAGTGGTGGCATGAGGCCTCACATTGTACAATCAATAGACTGCACCAATTTAGACCATGGAGAAACTTTATATACTTTCAATGAAGACGTAAGCAGTACCTACGCCTATAGTAAAACATTGGGCGGCAACTGCACGGCCTTTTACAAGGACCCAGTATCTAAAAACAAAGATTCACCTCAGTTCTGGCCCTTTTCGGTATTAGTTTTGTTCAGGAAGGAAATACACAGTGAAGCTTTGGCTTAAATGACAGCAAGCCGGGCAAAAGCATATGGGAAAAACTGGTACAGGAAAGAATATTGGAAAATTGTATAACTTTCACAAATAATATTCACAAATTGATGACAATGGCCAAACCCTTTCAATCTTTTGGAACAATTAAAGAGGACCTTTTTCACCACGTCAATATGAAGGGACGGGGATTATACACAGATTAAGAGGAACTTTGAAATTTTCCCATGGTTGCTGAGATAGCAGCCCAGGTATCTGACCATGATGTAATCACCAGTGTCAGAGAGACGAGTTAGAGCAGAGGCATGGCCATATGTTATGATATAGTCTTATACTTTTCAGAGTTGGCATTACATGCACCCTCCTCGCTGACGTAGAGAGGATTTTAACTGTCAGATCTGGGGACTATCTCCATCATGGAGCTAGAAAGAAAATGATAAGTGCCCCCTTTATATGACTAGTAGAAGCCTATGGTCACCTCCATATGTGAGGTGGTGCCAGGTTCTTTAAAGGCCATCTACCACCAAAGACCAAACATTAACACCTATGGCGCCTGGAACCCCATCAGGCTCATTTGCATACAGTCCTTCATCCTGGTGGTAGATGCCAGTGTTAAAACCCTGCGTTTTCACTTACTTTATTTAACAGTTCTAAAGGTTTTGGTTAACAATCATCATTCAGCTAGCACTCTATGAGTAGATTAGCTGTCTTTATAGTTACTGGCTGGATGAAAATCACACCCGGGTGTGACCCCCAATTTTATTCAGGGTTGGTACGGCACTCTCTGATCCCCCTCCCCAAATTGTTCTACTATTCCTACATATTCTGGAGGGACATGAGAGAATAGTAACATACTGCCGCGTGTCAGACTAACACAAAGGGTTGTTTTTGTAGTTGTTAACATAGTGACACAAATTTGCAATAGGAATTGTAGACCACAAAATATCAAGAGATTTTAATCAAGACAAAATGACCAATTCACATTTTAGTGAAAGTTTTTATAATTACTTTAATTAGGAGGTTTTAAAGTGCATGTAATATTCTTTAATGCGGATCTGTGAGCTACTTAATATATAGCCTTGTCCAATCAGTAAACACACTGAATTGTCCAGTTTAACCAACACAATAACCCTACAAACTTGATTGACAGTGTCTGCTCCTCCTGTAAACCTGGCTTTAATGAGAGAGCAAAGAGGGTGAACAAGCCAAAAGCCAAACCCTGGGTGCACCCAAATGCTTGTTCGTGTAGAAATTTACAATTTTCAGTGTTCAGTAAACAGATTTATCATGCAGGACCACAACCTACAAGGACATATTTATATTCCCCCATGTAGTTGGTTGATTTCCTTATAAGACATATATGTCCAATTCTATCAACATTATGACTTGTCATGCATCTAAGTGTCCACTATCCCTCCCTCAATTCAAGGAACAGCAGCAAAATTAATGGTGTTTAGCCTTAGGCAGCAGTGACAGGAGTGTGAGGGCGGTCACTGATGACATTTATACGACTTTTCTATATCGAGCAAGTGGTTACATTAGATGATACCATACAGATGGACTCAAGCAATGATCAGGTTAACTGTAACCTCGGTTGTAGGTCTCAAAGAGCCTCTACCGATGAAACAGGAGGACAAAAATACCACCCCCTACTTTTTTGGAATCCTAAACGTCCAAAACTTCTGTCAGTTACCGGGGTCTGCATAGCAATGCCCAATACTTGAACTTTTATAAAACGTATTTTTTTTTAACCAAAATACTGCATGAGAAGAATGTATGACGAATAACACCTAAAAGTAGGTGTTAAAAATTAATAATTATCAAACTAAACCCATATCAAACTTAACCTCTGGGGAAAAGGTGGTGGGGTCAGGGTACTTTTTGTAGTTCTTGCCCTGGGCACCAAGAGAAACCAGCCCTGGCCCTTTCATCATTATTCCCTAATCTCTGGGAAAAAAGTGACATTCCATGGCTGCTCCAAGAAAGCAGTCCTAGGGGAAAGATCCTCCATGGGGATAAGGGGGTTGAGCTGGGCTTTTAGACTACAATGCTTGGTACACATCCTAACAGTGGTTTCGTTGCCACCAGGCTACTGTAATGATTTTCTTAAGTAATGATGGAAGCTTAAGGAATTGGGTTTGCGTGGTTCTGTGAGTCTTGTAGAAATAAGGATTGTCTTGTGTTGTAGTGACTGGGTAAAAGGAAAGACTTTAGCGTTTCCCTTGAGCACACAGTGCAACACAAATATGCCAAATGCTGATGGAATTGGTCAAGAAAGTCCTCTAATGTAAAAAGTTTAAACTTGTAACTAAGCGGACAGAGGGACTGTTTGGTGACCCTATCTACAGCCGTATTGAGTGGAGAACAACACACTAGTGCTCTTGAAGACCCCCAAAAACTAGTTCTATAGTAGTCCTTATATTTGGAGAGAGATGTGGCAGTATACTATATAATATACAAATATATATAACCTCAAAACAGTCACACTTTAAACTGCACTTGCGGTAAAAGGACCAAAGAGCTGTTGATGGACACCAGAGAAAACAAACATTGTAGCCCTGCACCAGGAGGGCGGACCCTTGTTGAATCTGCAATAGGCACAATCGGTGTGAAGAATCCACTGGCAACATAACTAGACAATGGAAAAAAAACAAGACACTGATAATCTCCCCGATCAGGGGCTCCACACAAGATCTCACCCCATGGGGGCAAAATGCTCACAAGAACAGTAGGCAAAAAATCCCATAACCACAAGGGGTACCTTAGTGATTGACCTGCAGAAATCTGGAATTAATGTAACAAAGGCTCCTGTCAGTTAACACTTGCGCTACCGGGGACTCCAGAGTCCGGGCAGTGCCAGACATGTCACCTTCTTAAAGGGTATTCAAGGAATCGGCCATAATTAGATACAAAGGGCGGTCCTAAAATATAAGCTAATATGTTAAGTAGTTGTTGTTTAAAATTTTGCTCCCTTAGCAGAAAAAATGTGGTGAAGCACTTGTAATGAAGAATTATTTTAAAATGCTAACTGGCCTTAATCAGTCGGTAAGTTCCCGCAGCGGTTCTGTTGCAGAGCATTACACAGACAGAGATGGCCGGCTGGTCACATGTACACATAACATGGCTGACAACTGCCGGGGAGGTCATGTGATCAGCACTAAGTTTGGCTGTTTTTTGTAGTGGTTGGTTTGGCAGTGCATACAGGTGTTTTGGTGATGGCAGTTATACCTCATTACTTATGGTAACAGAGCAAGAAAACCTGTTACATCCTCACTGGGAGCAGAGCATCCTAAGAAGTAGGAGGAGTTAATGAGAAGTAAAGGAATCTTGGGAACTTGGGGAACTTGTTAGTTTTAAGTGGCAGCCATCTGGTGATAACTTAGAGAGCCATGAAAATTTTGTGAATCATAAAATCAAAACTCTTTAAGCTCCATTTTATTTGTGGACTCATGACATTGAGTTTTGGTCATTCATTTATTTATAGCATTATGGTTTTTTGTATCAGACGTTCATATTACCGGAATACCCCTTTCAGCCGTACATTTCTGGGCCAATTTGAAGGTGTTAGATGAAACCAAAGTAAAAATTGTTGGTAGAGGACACACTGTTGTGTTTGGAGGAGGAGAGTGAATGACATGAGTTGCATACAAAAAGCACCCATACCTACTGGTGAAGCATGGGTGGGAGGGGCAACATCATGACGGGGGCTATGTCCTCTGCAAACGCCCAGGATCTGGTAGATGTAAAATGGAATGGGGCCATTATCATGAAAATTGGTGAGTGCAAAACTCCTTCCATCAAAAGGTGCATTGAAGAGATGACCGTGGCTGGGTGTTCAGCATGACAATTGATCTCGCGCACACTGCCAGGGGAATGAGGGAGCGGCTTCTTAAAAGCATGTCAGGTCATTGGCGTGGCCTAGCCAGTCCCAGATCACAACCTCCTCATAGAAAAACTTTTGAAGTCAAAGTCTGGGTTGTCCAGCGACAGTACCAAAAACATCATGCCTCTCAGAGGAGACTGCATCGAGGAGGAATGCGAGCCAACATACCAGCAACAGTGTGTGCAACCTTGAGAAGACTTACAGAAAAAATTTTACCTCTGCATTGCCCACAAAGTTATATAACAAAGTTAGTATTGAGATGACCTTTGTTATTGATCCAAATTACTTTCTTTTCCACCATAAGGGCAAATAAATTCTTGTTTTTCACCTGTTTCTCTCATATTTGGGTCTACGAATGAATGTCACCTTACAGGTCTCTCTTCATACGTTTAAGTAAAAGAACTTGCACCCAATTGGCGGCACTGACTTAATTAACTACATTTTTCCCTACTGTACGTATTGAAAGTCAATGGATGGTAGAAAACTCTCTATGAAATACCTAAATATCCATAGTCACTGACAACAGATCTAAGGGAGAAGACGACATGGAAAACCCCAGTCTTAGAAATCGGAGAGTTCCTTGGACATGTACAAACAACATGGTCATTTTTTAAATTTCAGTTCTACAAGTTCTAATGTAATTTTTGTATAAAACATTGAGTTATATAAACATACTCCCAAAATACATATATCTTAACCAGAAAGAACATTCTGACTAGTACCTGAGTCTCCATGTGTATGTTACCCTTCCACATCAGTTCCTCAGCTTAGTATTTTTCCTCAAGTATTTTTTAGCTTGTGATTTTCATAAGCAGCTTTCCGTAATTATACAATACCAATGGAGGTACATAGGATACCCCAAATTAACTTAATAAATAATAATTACATATCGAAACACAATTCATACTAAACAAAACATGTGTTTTGTTACCTTATGACTTGTGTTCGATATTGTAATGATTATTTATTAAGTATTGGGTATATCCTCTATTACCTCCATTAGGTTATTAATGTGTTTCGTTGGTAAATAGGAGGCTATTACATTGAGGATTGGCGTTATCTTCGTTTTGGTATTAAACTTTCCGGAATATAGTCTTCCACACCATAATAATTAGAGTAATATGGAGCATGGAGACAACTTTACTTCACTCTGGTCACTTGCTTAACCCTTTTTAGTACAACGGATTCTAGCTGCTTCGAGTTCTCTATGTTGTGTTGGTCAACACCAATGTCCTTCATTTTCTCCAGCCATCGGTCCGGCTCAGTGACCAGACAATAATAATCTGCTCTAGCTGAGAGTTCCGTGAACTAATCTGAATGTCCACATCTTGTGCAGGTTCCCTGTCTGGGACAGAGTCACTGGGGCTAGCGGGTGGTGGGCTTTGTAAAAAACTTCTTCCGAACACCTGGAAAGAGTATAAGGATCCATTAGTACAGACCTACATAACCTGTAACCTATTATACAAGGACCATACTATACCTTAGGTCTCCAGTCGGGGTCACAGATCTGCTGCGCTAATGCTTACAGTCCAGCATTGGATCCTGTCATCCTGACAATGAATATGAGGATCACCGTGGCCTTCAGATAGTGAAATCTTGCGAGGGAGGGCATAGTCGAAGCTCATTCCAAAACCAGAGGCTGGAGACTGTACAGATTACATAATGAAAAAATTCAGTTATTTACCATGAAAGAATAAGAATAGAACAACCAAAATCCTTAAAGGGAGTATTGGGCCCAAATGACCCTAATCCGGGGCCGTAACTCCCCACCCAACCCCCCGTGAAGGTTTTGTGCAGAGGGTCCGTCACAGCCGTGGGGAAGGTGTCATTTTTCACATGAGAAGACTTAGACTAAAACCATACATTATAGGTCGGGGGTCTGGTACAGAATTGCCAATTCATGCTTCAGTACGCCAACTGCTCCTAACAATAAACAATTAAAAAGGACTGATGAAGTCCAGCTCCCATATGATTCTTGTTGGTCTCAAAGGAGATTTATCATTATCCAATATGGATCTTATGTTACATCTATATGTGTCCTTATTACCTCCACAGGTCCCCACTGAATGAAATGAGATCTCTGGGGTCTTAAGCCTAAAAATGGACAATGCTTACACACTAAAACGACAACACCCTTAAGTAGTAGAGTATGTGAAATATCCTTCTAGCATTTACTATTTATAAATTAAATGTTACTCGATAGAAATCCACCTCCAAAAAGCAATTATACAAAGAGTGAAAAGAAGTTACGTTTTACATGCGATAAGTGTGCAGGACTTCGGTTGGGCTTTGGTTTGGATGCATTTCAAAAAACAAATGTGACTTGGTGGTGCTGCGACTCCTCAGCTCTCAGCCCACATATGTGTGCTCGTTACAGGATCCTCCCTCCTGCTCCTTCACAGAGCGTACAGCCAGGTGAGTGGAAGCAGTGTGCGAGGGAGGGAGCTGTAACAGGAGCACAAAGGGGGACGGCTGAGAGCTGGCAGTCTGCGCACAGGACAAGTCACAGTGTGTTTGAAATGCATCCAAACCAAAGCCACAAAACCTGAGGACTACACAGAGGATTTGCAGGGTGCAAGGTAAGTTACAACACACAAGTAATAGTATATGAAATGCAAATCCGTAAGAAAAGGCAGAAAGGCGTATTGCATAAGCGGGGTCTCTAATGGGCTGCTGTCTGCCTGTAAAAAAGGTATTTAGAGAAAAGGATAACCTTTGTTTCCCTCGCTATGATCGGCTCCGGGGATAGGTCCTCCTTTTAAGATAAAAAATCCTATTCCTTGCTATGTCATAATGGCCAAATAGAAAGATTATAGATAAAATTCTATTTTTAATTTAATAACAGAAGACAAGAGTACAGTGATTGGAGTATCTGAAGGGATGATCTCTAGTTCACCTCTAGAATGCATGTTCAGGCAAAAAGTTGATTCTTCTCTGATACATTGAATAGAACTTCGGAGGAGTGTTTTATTGGTAATTGCAACTTTAACGTAAAGAGGGGAATGCTAGAAATGGTGTTTCATACCCTTAACTAAGGATGGCTGGTGTGGGTTTAGACGAGGGGACAATTTGGTGACAATATTCCTTTAAGGTTTAGACCCTGAGTTTCTCATTAGATGCAGTAGTGACATGGTGTGAAGTGGATATATGGTCCATAGGAGGACATGGTGACAATCCTATAATATTTTATTTTCGACCATCAAGCTAATCTGGGGGAACACAAAGCGGACTTATCAGCTAAATATATGAAATACCACAGAACCCGTCTGCCACATGAGGAAGTTTCAATGTCCCTTTATGGCTGTTGAGTCGTTGGGTAACTTCAGCGGCAGAGGTCCTTGTTATTGTTATCAAAACAGGACGAATGAGTTTTGTCTTAGAAAGTCCAGAGCGGAAGAAGCATCTACAAAAATAGAGATTTACGTGAATGATATATGGAAGTGATTGCAGTATAAGAGAGAAAAAAAGATGTTTACTGGAGAAAAAATAAAAATAAAATGGAGGCTTCAGGACCCTCTTGGCGCCTGGTTATCTAGCCTGGATACAAGGTGAGATTTGGCTTTAGCCTGGATACAAGGTGAGATACATCTCTAGCCTGGATACAAGGTGAGATCTGTCTCTAGCCTGGATACAAGGTGAGATCTGGCTCTAGCCTGAATACAAGGTGAGATTTGGCTTTAGCCTGGATACAAGATGAGATGCATCTCTAGCCTGGATACAAGGTGAGATGCGTCTCTAGCCTGGATACAAGGTGAGATCTGGCTCTAGCATGGATGCAAGTTGAGATACATCTCTAGCCTGGATACAAGGTAAGATACGTCTCTAGCCTGGATACAAGGTGAGATACGGCTCTAGCCTGGATACAAGGTGAGATCTGGCTCTATCCTGGATACAACGTGAGATCTGGCTCTAGCCTGGATACAAGGTGAGATACGGCTCTAGCCTGGATACAAGGTGAGATACGTCTCTAGCCTGGATACAGGGTGAGATCTGTCTGTAGCCTGGATACAAGGTGAGATCTGTCTCTAGCCTGGATACAAGGTGAGATACGTCTCTATCCTGGATACAAGGTGAGATCTGGCTCTAGCCTGGATGCAAGGTGAGATCTGGCTCTAGCCTGAATACAAGGTAAAATTTGGCTTTAGCCTGGATACAAGATGTGATGCATCTCTAGCCTGGATACAAGGTGAGATCTGGCTCTAGCCTGGATGCAAGGTGAGATGCGTCTCTAGCCTAAATACAAGGTGAGATCTGGCTCTAGCCTTGATGCAAGTTGAGATACATCTCTAGCCTGGATACAAGGTAAGATACGTCTCTAACCTGGATACAAGGTGAGATACGGCTCTAGCCTGGATACAAGGTGAGATCTGGCTCTATCCTGGATACAACGTGAGATCTGGCTCTAGCCTGGATATAAGGTGAGATACGGCTCTAGCCTGGATACAAGGTGAGATACGTCTCTAGCCTTGATACAGGGTGAGATACGTCTCTAGCCTGGATACAAGGTGAGATCTGTTTGTAGCCTGGATACAAGGTGAGATCTGTCTCTAGCCTGGATACAAGGTGAGATACGTCTCTATCCTGGATACAAGGTGAGATCTGTCTCTAGTCTGGATACAAGGTGAGATCTGTCTCTAGCCTGGATACAAGGTGAAATCTGTCTGTAGCCTGGATACAAGGTGAGATCTGTCTCTAGCCTAGATACAAGGTGAGATACGGCTCTAGCCTGGATACAAGGTGAGATACGTCTCTAGCCTGGATACAAGGTGAGATCTGTCTGTAGCCTGGATACAAGGTGAGATCTGTCTCTATCCTGGATGCAAGGTGAGATCTGTCTCTAGTCTGGATACAAGGTGAGATCTGGCTCTAGCCTGGATGCAAGTTGAGATACATCTCTAGCCTGGATACAAGGTGAGATACGTCTCTAGCCTGGATACAAGGTGAGATATGGCTCTATCCTGGATACAAGGTGAGATCTGGCTCTATCCTGGATACAAGGTGAGATACGTCTCTAGCCTGGATACAAGGTGAGATCTGTTTGTAGCCTGGATACAAGGTGAGATCTGTCTCTAGCCTGGATACAAGGTGAGATATGTCTCTATCCTGGATACAAGGTGAGATCTGTCTCTAGTCTGGATACAAGGTGAGATCTGTCTCTAGCATGGATACAAGGTGAGATAAGTCTCTAGCCTGGATACAAGGTGAGATCTGTCTGTAGCCTGGATACAAGGTGAGATCTGGCTCTAGCCTGGATGCAAGGTGAGATGCGTCTCTAGCCTGGATACAAGGTGAGATCTGGCTCTAGCCTGGATGCAAGGTGAGATCTGGCTCTAGCCTGGATGCAAGGTGAGATTTGTCTGTAGCCTGGACACAAGGTGAGATACTGCTCTAGCCTTGATACAAGTTGAGATCTGGCTGTAGCCTGGATGCAAGGTGAGATCTGGCTCTAGCCCTGAAACAAGGTGAGATTTGGTTTTAGCCTGCATACAAGGTGAGGTACAGCTCTAGTCTGGATACGGCTATAGCCTGGATACAAGGTGAGATGCGGCTTTAGCCTGGATACAAGATGAGATATGCTCTAGCCTGGATACAACATGAGATACGGCTCTTGCCTGGATACAAGATCCAGTGAGGCAATGGGGGGGAGGGGTTATGGGTGAGTCTGTCCCCGCACTGGTGCATTCGCTATAGCCAGCGACTTTTTGGATGTGAAAATTTGCCAGCTTGACTTATTTCTTTGCCAGGTAGGAGCAGTGTTACCTTATTGGCTGCACAGAGCCAAGTACTATAGTCTCTGGAACACTGAACAGAATATCTACATGAGGTGAGTACCATTGCTACTCTCCCTCTTCCTTTCTGTGGGAGTATTGAGAATTTTGAGCAGCCTTGGGAAGCTGGATGAATGGCAGGATCTACTTCTGCAATAGTAAGAACTTCTCTCTCTATGACTCTAGACAAATAGTTCACTCATATGTGAGTGAATGTGTTATTAGAATTTTAGCTCTGAATTATTTTGAGGTGAGGTGTAGCTAGTTTGGCTGTCATTTGCTCACCATCCTGGGGTGAGCAAATTTAGTTTTTTGTTTGTGTCCAGGATTTTAGGGCTTCCCTTTTTTTGCAGGTGGACTGATTTTGATTGGCTTATAGTGGATGTAGGGAATGGCGTTGTGGATAATTAAGATAAGTCCTCATAGATTCTGCTCTGCAGTAGGAGTGTTCACGAGCCCGGAAGTTCGATAATTTGGGATCTCAGGTAGTAAACAGCTTGGTGTTTTAAATATATGGGCTAAAGAAAGCTCTGGGGCCAGGTATGGCTAAACGTCTGGAACAGGTACAGCATTAATAATTGTCAGGCCTCACAAAGGTCCATGGGCTCTCAAAAACATCAAAAAATGCTCCAAGAGAGCCTGTTTACTACCCCAAGGGGATTCTTAATCCAAAGGGTAGCGGGGCTGCAGAGCAGATTACTAGATGCGAGAAAATCAGTAATGTGATGGGTAGAGAAATTTAATTGCATTGTGGGCCGCATGGCACAGGATGATTCTGTACTAATGTAAGTTATTGTCAACATTGAAACCTGCCACTTGTCAAACACGTGGTGTAACGTTGCATGTGTGTGTGTGTGTGGGGGGGGGGTTGTGTGCATGGCAAATGTGCTTGGAGATCAAGTGGTGTTGACTTAAACTTAAACTTTTATGCTCCCACTCAGGGATGTGCCGTACTGTTTGATGTATGTAGTCTGAGTTTGTATTGAGATTATTGTGTTTGTGTGGTAATCTCATAGAATTTTGTAACATTATTATTATGATTATTATAATTTATTGTCTAACTTATTATTTATAATATAATACTGATTTGTTTTTCCCTTTTCACAGGATCCTGCAGATTATTATGACTACATTGAACTCATGAAAACAGAGTTAAAGGAGACTGAAAATGACAGAGATGGGCCTCTGGGGAACCCTACATTAAAATGTTTGTTGATTGGTTCAGATACTATCATGATGGCAGTCCACACACGCTATGCGGTGACCACTGAGAATGATATTTTAGTGCATGAATCAGAAGTGGATTATAGGCATTTTGGCCGGTAGCCCGGGGTCCATGGCCAACCAAATCACCCACCAAATTTTATACTGAAAAGGACCTTCACCCATGAAATCCTTGTGTGTCTTTTCATGCTCTGAATACACATGCATGCAAGAGCCATTTCAGGACCTTTGAAGGTCCTCCAAGGGTCCTAAAACAGATTGAAAGCAGACAGAAGGGACACATCCTCCATTCCCCAAGAAGCTAATTCTAGTACAATATGAAGGAAGTGAATTCTGGATTTGTAGGGCCATAATATTCATACAGCTCTGCTATTCTTTTGGCATGGCTCATGATTATGGGCCAATTTAGAGAAGCAATGATTTGGTAGGATCCTCAGGAAAATCTATAGAAAATGCTACAAGCATAAAAGAGTTATTCAGGGCATTTCAACTTCGCTGACAGTTGGCCTATCTTCAAAGAGAAAAACAGCTCTTAAATGAGAAAACTAAGGTAGTAAAGGTAAGACTATGACTGATGGTGCCGCAAAAGCATCTGCTCTCAGGCCACTCCTTATTAAAAGGAAACCTACCATTAACAATAAGCCAAATTAACTGAACATACTCACCTATCTTGATCCTGGCACTTGTCTTCTTTAAAGGAAACCTTCCATCGCAGATCTACCTAATAAGGTAGATCCGGTGGCAGGTTCCTGTAATACATGGCAGCTATACCAAGAAATGAATAAAGATCTTGTCTTATATTTATTCAAGTTTACTTGAAGGGCTACTGGGCCACTAAATTTTAGAAAAAAAAAAAAGAACACAGCTGCCATGTATTACAGGAACCTGCCACCGGATCTAACTTATTAGGTAGATCCGTGATGGTAGATTTAAACCAGGAAGAAAGATTGTAAACCAAGCACACTGTCATGAGGGGTGTATGTGTGTCTTCTGGCAGGATCTACTCTTCTTTTACCTTTTTATGTCATGCTTAAAACAAAAAAAGGCTTTCAAAATTATGCAAATGAGACTGGAGCTCCTCAGGCTCATTTGCATCATTTTTAAAGCCTTAAAAAAAAACATGTGCACAGGAAGTTTAAAAAAGAGTGGATCCTGCCAGAGGGGGCAAGGAGGCACACACCAGTATGCCAGTGTGCTTGGTTTACAGTCCTTCATCCTGGTGGTAGATGTCCTTTAAGCTTGACAACCCGGGAATGCCTGAAAAAGAAAACTATTAAAAGCAGGAAAGGAACACTTTGGTCCCTCTCCTATGATTTGAGGGACCAAAGTGCACATGAATGACCGGACCCCTGGAGCAGTGCATGAGCCAGATGCATTTCTCGCTGCAGCTAACAATTTGCCAGAGTGCTCCTGGCCCTTTTGGGCTCGTAGAGTGGCAGAGCACAGTGGACGTTACAGTGGACAATGCGGCCATGTCTATGAATGGCCATATTGCCCATTGGAATGCATGGGGCCATATGCCAGCTATATATACGGCCATATTAATACGTTCTCTACACGTTTGTGTGCATGGGACCTAAAAGGACATCTACCACCAAGATGAAGAATTTTAAACCAAGCACATTGACATAATGGTGTGTGTCACCTCTCTAAAGATCCGCCATTCTTTAAGCTTCCTATGCCCTTGTTTTTAAGTCTGAGGAGCTCCTGACTGAATAGATGTTAATGGGGCCTGAAGCCTCTCAGTCTCATATGCATAATTTTAAAAGCCAGTTTTTGTAGAAACCAGGACATTGGAAGCTAAAAGAAGACCAGATGCTGCCAGAGGGGGCACACACCAGTATATCAGTGTGCTTGTTATTTTATACTTCTAGAATCTCTCTCTTAATACTACTTCTTTTTTCCTTGCTGTTTTCTTTGCCCATTTGATCTTACCAAAGCCCACAAATAAATAATTTAAGTTTACCACACATTAATCCGGGATCCCCTGCATCTTTGTCAATCTCTCCTATCACTACATCATCATTGATTATCGGCAACCAGTGGAGAATGACTCTCCATGGGACAAAAATGCCAACCCTCTGTTGCTCAACCACAAGATCCACTATCATTTATAAATGATCTGACGAAGCATGTTTTTGACCCAACAAGAGGAGAAGAGATGAGGGAAGAAGCTGATGTCACCTCCAGAATGTCTTCCCATATGGAGCAGCTGTCCGGTGAGTGCAGGTCTAAGAACTTACATGTTCCCCTAATAGAATCATTAAGAGGAATGTGAAGCTTATACAGATAGGTGTTTAGGGACAATGAGGCAGATTTACTAAACCTGTCTTATAGATAGTGTAACATAAGAGAGGGCTTTATTCTGTAAATTAGTCATCCTGGAGCCTGATTTGCACCCCATTTGCACCCGATAGTTGTAGCCGTGCATTTCGCTCTTTTTTTGCACATATATGTGAAGTTTTTGATGTCTCAATAAAGAAGATTGGATGTTTTACTATAACCCGGTTTCGTCCTTGAGCTGGATTCCCCTTGTGCATGTATTATTGGTCTTGGAACAAAGATTATCCCTACTTGGACTCCCGGTTTCATGCTGCTACAGTCCTCAGGTGAGCTGACTCTCCCTTATATATACATACACTCACTGGCCACTTTATTAGGTACACCATGTATGCTGTGACAGCCTGTCATATGTTGTTATTGGTTGTCAATTGTACATTCAGTCTGCAATGATATGTTCATACTCATGTTATGCATGCTGCCACCCAGTGGTCAAAGTTTTTATTGTTGGATAATTTGCTTGCTGTATCTTTAAGCTAGCTATCCCATCATGCACTGTTGCCCAGTTTCTCCTCCTCTTTCTGTGACATCACTTCCTCCTTCTTCATGCTGTCCTCCATTTGTGACTGTAGCAGACATGTTCATCTTCACTGTGCAGTAGCAATGTGTTTTGACCGCATGGCATGTCATTTCTAAGGTAAAGACATTAAACTGAACCTAAAGCACATCCATTGCATCCTCCCTTCATGCACATGGCCACGCTGTGGAATGAATGTCAGTGAGTTCTACTATCTACCATCCAGTTTATACGGAGACTGCACTCACAACCTTTCAGGGTCTTCTCCAGCGTATATCTGTGGCAGAATAGTCAAAACACAAAACACAAAAAACAGCTGAATCTGCAGTCCCTGCAAGATCCACACATAGTCTGCAAGCAAGCAAATAGCTGCCCACCATCTTAGCAGCACGTGGCTTCCTCACCATTGTGAACAAGCTGCAACCCCATCTTAAAGAGACAGTACCACATTGACAAGGATTAACATGTCCACAAAAGGCTCTATAAAATCCTCTGTCACTGCACCTAGCAAAGTGCACCCTGTTACCCGACCCACAGATGTGCAAGATACAGAGTTTGTGTTCCAGGAAGAACAAATCGTTCGATCTAAACGTGTTACCAAACCCACACAAAAGATCAGAGAGAACTTTGAAGTAATTAATGAAGAGTTCTGTGATAATCTTGATGATTTATGGCAAAGAATTGAACACTGTGTAGCAGCCATCTCACGCTATGACAGTGATGCAGCCAAATTAGGCACAACATTAAATCGCTTATCTACCCCACATTCATACAGCCTCTGCTATTCTTTTGGCATGGCTCATGATTATGGGCCAATTAGAGAAGCAATGATTTTGGTAGGATCCTCAGGAAAATCTATAGAAATGCTACAAGCATAAAAGAGTTATCAGGGCATTCAACTTCGCTGCCAGTTGGCCTGTTCTCAAGAGAAAACCAGCTCTTAAATGAGAAAACTAGGTAGTAAAGGTAAGACTATGACTGATGGTCCGCAAAACATCTGCTCTCAGGCCCATCCCTTATTAAAAGGAAACCTACCATTAACAATAACCATTAATCACTGAACATACTCACCTATCTTGATCCTGGCACTGTCTTCTTTAAAGGAACCTCCATTGCAGATCTACCTAATAAGGTAGATCCGGTGGCAGGTTCCTGTAATACTGGCAGCTATACCAAGAAATAATAAAGATCTTGCTTATATTTATCAAGTTTCCTTGAAGGGCTACTGGGCCACATAATTTTAGAAAAAAAAAAAAAGAACACACGCTGCCATGTATTACAGGAACCTGCCACCGGATCTAACTTTTAGATAATCCGTGATGGTAGATTTAAACCAGGAAGAAGATTGTAACCAGCACACTGTCATGAGGGGTGTGTGTGTGTCTTCTGGCAGGATCTACTCTCTTTACCTCTTATGTCATGCTTAAAACAAAAAAGGCTTCAAAAATTATGCAAATGAGACTGGAGCTCCTAAGGCTCATTTGCATCATTTTTAAGCCTTAAAAAAAAACATGTGCCACAAAGTTTAAAAAGAGTGGATCCTGCCAGAGGGGGCAAGGAGGCACACACCAGTATGCCAGTGTGCTGGTTTTACAGTCCTTCATCCTGGTGGTAGATGTCCTTTAAGCTTGACAACACGGGAATGCCTGAAAAGAAAACTATTAAAAGCAGGAAAGGAACACTTTGTCCCTCTCCTATGATTTGAGGGACCAAGTGCACATGAATGACCGGGCCCCTGGAGCAGTGCATGACCATGCATTCTCGCTGCAGCTAACAATTGCCAGAGTGCTCCTGGCCCTTTTGGGCTCGTAGGTGGCAGAGCACAGTGGACGTTACAGTGGACAATGCGGCATGTCTATGAATGGCCATATTGCCCATTGGAATGCATGGGGCCATATGCCGGCATAATATACGGCATATTAATCGTTCTCTACACGTTGTGTGCATGGGACCTAAAAGGACATCTACCACCAAGATGAGAATTGTAAACCAAGCACACTGACATATGGTGTGTGTCACCTCTCTAAAGATCCGCCATTCTTTAAGCTTCCTAGTGCCCTGTTTTTAAGTCTGAGGAGCTCCTGACTGAATAGATGTTAATGGGGCCTGAAGCCTCTCAGTTCATTTGCATATTTTAAAAAGCCAGTTTTTGTAGAAACCAGGACATTGGAACTAAAAGAAGAGCGATGCTGCCGAGAGGGGCACACACCAGTATATCATGTGCTTGTTCTTTTATACTTCTAGAATCTCTCTCTCTAATACTACTTTTTCCTTGCTGTTCTTTGCCATTTGATCTTACCAAAGCCCACAATAAATAATTTAAGTTTACCACACATTAATCCGGGATCCCCTGCATCTTTGTCAATCTCTCCTATCACTACATCATCATGATTATCGGCAACCAGTGAGAATGACTCTCCATGGGACAAAAATGCCAACCCTCTGTTGCTCAACCACAAGACCACTATCATTTATAAATGATCTGATGAAGCATGTTTTTGACCCAACAAGAGGAGAAGAGATGAGGGAAGAAGCTGATGTCACCTCCAGAATGTCTTCCCATATGGAGCAGCGTCCGGTGATGCAGGTCTAAGAACTTACATGTTCCCCTAATAGAGTCATTAAGAGGAATGTTAAGTTTATACAGATAGGTGTTTAGGGACAATGAGGCAGATTTACTAAACCTGTCTTATAGATAGTGTAACATAAGAGAGGGCTTTATTCTGTAAATTAGTCATCCTGGAGCCTGATTTGGACCCCATTTGCACCCGATAGTTGTAGCCGTGCGTTTTTTGCTCTTTTTTTGCACATATATGTGAAGTTTTTGATGTCCTCAATAAAGAAGATGGATGTTTTTCTATAACCCGTTTCGTCCTTGAGCTGGATTCCCCTTGTGCATGTATTATTGGTCTTGGAACAAAGATTATTCCTACTTGGACTCCCGGTTTCATGCTGCTACAGTCCTCAGGTGAGCTGACTCTCCCTTATATATAGATACACTCACCGGCCACTTTATTAGGTACACCATGCTAGTAATGGGTTGGACCCCCTTTTGCCTTCAAACTGCCTCAATTCTTTGTGGCATAGATTAAACAAGGTGCTGGAAGCATTCCTCAGAGATTTTGGTCCATATTGACATGATGGCATCACACAGTTGCTGCAGATTTGTCAGCTGCACATCCATGATGCGAATCTCCCGTTCCACCACATCCCAAGATGCTCTATTAGATTGAATCTGGTGACTGTGGAGGCCATTTGAGTACAGTGAACTCATTTCATGTTCAAGAAACCAGTTCTGAATGATTCCAGCTTTATGACATGGCGGCATTATCTGCTGAAAGTAGCCATCAGATTGGTACATTGTGGTTATAAAGGGATGGACATGGTCAGCAACAAACTCAGGTAGGCTGTGCTTGCAACAATGCTAAATTGGTACCAAGGGCCCAAAGAGTGCCAAAAAATATTCCCCACACCATGACACCACCACCACCAGCCTGAACCGTTGATACAAGGCAGGATGGATCCATGCTTCATGTTGTTGACGCCAAATTCTGACCTACGAATGTCGCAGCAGAAATAGAGACTCACAGCCAGGCACGTTTTTCCAATCTTCTACTGTCCCAATATCGATGAGCTTGGTGCAAATTGTAGCCTCAGTTACCTGTCCTTAGCTGAAGGATGGCACCCGTTGTGTCTTCTGCTGCTGAAGCCCACTTGCCTCAAAGTTCGACGTACTGTGGCGTTCAGAGATGCTCTTCTGCCTACCTTGGTTGTAACGGGTGGCGATTTGAGTCACTGTTGCCTTTCTATCAGCTCGAACCAGTCTGCCCATTCTCCTCTTACCTCTGGCATCAACAAGGCATTTCCGCCCACAGAACTGCCGCTCACTGGATGTTTTTTCTTTTTCGGACCATTCTCTGTAAACCCTAGAGATGGTTGTGCATGAAAATCCCAGTAGATCATCAGTTTCTGAAATACTCAGACCAGTCCTTCTGGCACCAACAACCATACCACGTTCAAAGGCACTTAAATCACCTTTCTTCCCCATACTGATGCTCGGTTTGAACTGCAGGAGATTGTCTTGACCATGCCTACATGCCTAAATGCACTGAGTTGCCGCCATGTGATTGGCTGATTAGAAATTAAGTGTTAACGAGCAGTTGGACAGGTGTACCTAATAAAGTGGCCGGTGAGTGTATATGTCTTATACATAGTGTAACATAAGAGAGAACTTTATTCTGTAAATTAGTCATTCTGGAGCTTGATTTGCACCCATTTTATAAAAGTATAATGCAAGTCAAATGCACATTAATAGTCAAATGCACATTAATAAATGTTTCCTTCATACTCTCTAATATTGTTGCACTTTTGTATTATATTTACTATTAAAGACACAATTCTGAAATATTACATGTTTATCTACCCCCAGGAACAATCCCAGCTGTAACCCCCATCATGGTGAATGGACCGGAGAGCTTCACCTTCCATAAAGTCCTTGGAGTTTTTGTAAAGTAATTATTAGGGATTGTGGTGGCCTCTCACTGGCGTGAGATGTGGAGACTATAGGAATATCAATGCTCCATGTCTCCTCATCATCCAAATCATTCACAGGTATGTGCTGCAGTTCTTCTGTATATAGACCAGGTATAACTCGTCCTGGCTGTCCCTATACTTTTATCTTAACACTCCCTGTAGATATTATAAATCTGGTATTCTATATTCCTTTTTCCTCCACCAGAGACATAAAACCTGATAATTTAATGGACAGCGCTGGTCATATGAAAATCATGGATTTCGGTTGATGAACATCTTTGGGGATCAGAAGACTATTGGTTATGCCAGGGCTCTGCCATACATGGCTCCCAAGGTAAGGAATTATCTACATGTTACTGAGGTATCACTGTGTCCAGGACTGGACATCTCCAACATTAGAGATGAGCGAGCACTAAAATGCTCGGGTGCTCGTTATTTGAGACACGCACCTTCGTGAGCAAATCAGACAGATTGGGGTATGTCTTGAGGAACCGCTGAACTATGAGATTTAACACATGGGCCAGGCATGGCACATGTGTCAGTCTGCCGAGTTGCAGAGCCGCCAACAGGTTACGGCCGTTGTCACACACAACCATGCTTGGCTTCAGGTTCAGTGGTGCCAGCCAAAGATCAGTCTGCGCCGTGATGCCCTGTAATAGCTCTTGGGCGGTGTGCCTTTTATCGCCTAGGCTCAGAAGCTTGAGCACTGCCTGCTGTCGCTTAGCGACAGCACTGCTGCTGTGCCTAGAGCTACCGACTGATGGCGCCATGCCCACGGATGGTAATTCGGAGGAGATGGTGGAGGAGGGGTGGGAGGAGTAGAAGGCATAGTAGGCCTGAGAGACCTGGACCAAGGTAGGCCCCGCAATCCTAGGCGTCGGCAGTATATGACCAGACCCAGGGTCAGACTCGGTCCTAGCCTCCACCAAGTTAACCCAAAGTGCCGTCAGCGATATATAGTGGCCCTGCCCGGCAGCACTCATTCACGTGTCCATGGTCAGGTGGACCTTGTCAGAAACGGCGTTGGTCAGGGCACAGATGATGTTGTCTGACACTTGAAGGTGCAGGGCCAGGACGGCACATCGGGAAAAGTAGTGGCGGCTGGGGAGGGAATACCGAGGGGCGGCCGCCACCATGAGGTTGCGAAAGGCCTCGGTCTCTACCAGCCCATAGGGCAGCATCTCCAGGCTGAATAATTTGGAGATGTGGACGTTGAGGGCTTGGGCGTGTGGGTGGGTTGCACTGTACTTCCTCTTGTGCTCCAGCTTCTGGGGTATGGAGAGCTGAACTCTGCGCATGGAGACATTGCTGGATGCTGTGGAGGATCGTGAAGGCGAAGGTGTGGTTTTCAAACGGGAGGTGTTTGGGCCGGGGTCCTGGGCAGGGGGCTGACTAGCAGAGGCAGCAGATGACACAGGGGAAGGAGCAGTGGTTTGCCCGGCCAGAGGTGAACGGCCTTGGTTCCATTGAATGCGGTGTTTAGCATACATATGCCTGCGCATACTGGTGGTGGTTAACCCCTTAACGCTGAAGCCACTTTTCACCTTCCTGACACGGCCCATTTTTTCAAATCTGCCCTGTGTCATTATAAGTGGTTATAACTTTGGACCTATTGCTATGGCTAGTTTCTAACCTACACTGACAGCACACAACAGGATTTTGTGTTGTGCCTGATGACTTTTAGTTTTGAAAAAAAAAAAGAAAAGAAAAAGCAGACTGTGCCTAATTCAATCAAACCCCTAATAAATTGTCCCACTTAGGTGTTTGAGATGGATATGTGTGTCACTAAGAGCTATACAGAATGTTCGCAAGACTCCCTGCAAATTCGTCACAATATGGTACTAGCAGTG